>JACCIZ010000046.1:0-89931 GCA_025506415.1 Flaveria robusta
AGAGTTTATGGATTGATATATGACATTGGAATTGACTTAGTACATTTTTAATAAAGAGGTTCATAGTTGATTGTGAAGTGTTATGGATGTGTCTCGGGAGCAATGGATTGATTACAAGAGTCATTCGTGCGGTTTTGTATTCGTTTTTGGTTTTCATGTAAACTATAGATACTATGTAGCATTTGTGATTGACTAGTATGATTCTAATGATAATTATAATAAGATTTGATATATTGGTTTAAGTGTTGTTTAGAGACATAAGAATCAAACTTGATAACGTGGACGTTGTTAAGGAAGCAAACGCTATCGATGCGAGAACACATTGTTGTTTTACTGTTTTTATATACCCAGTTCTTTTTCAATGTATTTAGTTGAGCATTCTGATTAGTTTGATGCACTAATCTTTAGTTGTATAATATTGATTGAAATACAATTACCGTTATTTACTTGGTCGTGCTACATTGATTTGACTTCTTTTTAATCGATTACATATTTTCTTTTGATTAACGTGTTTATTACCTCCATTCCATAACTTTAATTTGATTTTCGAATTTTGTTAAACGATTACGAGTAATTTTGTGGTACTATACAACTCTTGATACGCAATTAGTGAGTTTATGGATCGATATTTGACATTGAATTGACTTAGTGCATTTTCAATGAAGAGTGTTTAAAGTTGATTGTGAGTGTGATGGATGAGTTAGTGGAGGAATGGATTGAATTCATCGTCATTCGTGCGGTTTCGTATTCGGTTGTCGTTTTGATGTAAACTAGATACTATGTAGCATTGTGATTGACTAGTATTATTCGAATGACAATATAATAAAGATTTGTTTATATTGGTTTAAGTGTGTGTTTAGAAGACATAGAAAACATTGATAACGTTGGACGTTGTTAAGGACGCAAAACGCTATCGATGCAAGAACAATTGTTGTTTAAGTTTTAGTAAAACCATTTCCTTTTCAATGTATTAGTTGAGCATTCATGATTAGTTTGATGCACTAATCTGTAGTTACATAATATTGATTGAAATATAATTAACCGTCATTTACTTGGTCGTGCTACATTGATTGGACTTTTTTTTAATCGATTACACATTCTCTTTTTGTTTAACGTTTTATTACCTCCATTCCACAACTTTTCTCGTATCTTGTCAAATGATTACGAGTAGTTTTGTGGGTACTATACAACTCTTGATAGTCATTAGGTTTACGGATCTATGTTTGACATTGGAATTGACTTAGTGGATTTTCAATGAAAGAGTATTTAAAGTTGATTGTGAAGTGTTATGGATGAGTTAGTGGAGGAATGGATGAATTCAAGCGTCATTCGTGCGTTTCGTATTCGGTTTTGGTTTTGATGTAACAATAGATACTATGTAGCATTGTGATTGACTAGTATGATTCGAATGATAATATAAGAATTTGATTATATTAGTTTATGTGTGTGTTTAGAAGACATAAGAATCAAAACTTGATAATTTGGATGTGTTAAGGAGCAAAAAGCTATCGATGCGAGAACAATTGTTGTTTAATGTGTTTATAACCATTTCCTTTTCAATGTATTTAGTTGTGCATTTATGATTAGTTTGATACACAATCTGTAGTTGCATAATTTTGATTGAAATACAATTAACCAATTTTTATTTGGTCGTGCTACATTCATTAGACTACTTTTTAATCGATTACACATTTTATTTTTTGTTTAGCGTGTTATTACCTCCATTCGAAAATTTAATTTGATTCTCGAATCTTGTTAAACGCTTACGAGTATTTTTGTGGGTACTATACAACTCTTGATAGTCAATTAGTGAGTTTGTGGATCGATATTTGACATTGGAATTGACTTAGTGTATTTACAATGAAATTGTTTAAAGTTGATTGTGAAGTGTTATGGATGAGTTAGTGGACGAATGGATTGATTTTAAGCGTCATTCGTGCGGTTTTCGTATTCGGTTTTGGTTGTGAATGTAACATAGATACTATGTAGCATTTGTGATTGACTTGTATGGTTCCAGATAATTATAATGAGATTTGATTATATTGGTCTAAGCGTGTGTTTAGAAGACATAAGAATCAAAACTTGATAACGTTGAATGTTGTTAAGGAAAGAAATACGCTATCGATGCAAGAAAAATTGTTGTTTAATGTATTATATAACCATTTTCTTTTCAATGTATTTAGTTGAGCATTCATGATTAGTTTGATGCACTAATCTGTGGTTACATAATATTGATTGAAATACAATTAACCGTTATTTACTTGGTCGTGCTACGTTGATTTGACTTCTTTTTAATTGATTACACATTTTCTTTTTGCTTAACGTGTTATTACCTCCATTCCACAACTTTAATTGATGCTCGAATCTTGTTAAATGATTACGAGTAGTTTTGTGGGTACTATACAACTCTTGATAGTCAATTAGGGAGTTTATGGATCGATATATGACATTGGAATTGACTTAGTGCATTTTCAATTAAGAGTGTTCAAAGTTGATTGTGAAGTGTTATGGATGTGTCTGGGGAGCAATGGATTGATTTCAAGCGTCATTCGTGCGGTTTCGTATTGGCTTTTGGTTTGGATGTAAACAATAGATACTATGTAGCAATTGTGATTAACTAGTATGATTTCAATGATAATTATTATAAGATTTGATTATATTGGTTTAAGTGTGTGTTTAGAAGACATAAGAATCACAACTTGATAACGTTGGACGTTGTTAAGGAACGCCAAACGCTATCGATGCGGGAACGATTGTTGTTTATTTTTTTTGTATAACTATTTCCTTTTCAGTGTTTTAGTTGAGCATTCTTGATTAGTTTGATGCACTAATCTTTAGTTGAATAATATTGATTAAATACAATTACCGTCATTTACTTGGTCGTGCTACATTGATATGAGTTCTTTTTAATCGATTACACATTTTCTTTTTGTTTAATGTGTTATTACTTCCATCCACAACTTAATTTGATTCTCTAATCTTGTTAAATGATTACGAGTAGTTTTGTGGATACTATACAACTCTTGATAGTCAATTAGGGAGCTTATGGATTGATATTTGACATTGGAATTGACTTAGTGCATTTTCATTGAAGAGTGTTTTATGTTGATTGTGAAGTGTTATGGATGAGTAGTGGACGAATGGATTGATTTCAAGCGTCATTCGTGCGGTTTCGTATTGGCTTTTGGTTTCGATGTAAATAATAGATACTATGTAGCACTTGTGATTGACTATATGATTCCAGTGATAATTATAATAAAATTTGATTATATTGGTTTAAGTGTGTGTTTAGAAGACATAAGAATCAAAACTTGATAAAGTTGGACGTTGTTAAGGAAAGCAAAACGCTATCGGTGCGAGAACAATTGTGTTTAATGTTTTAGTATAACCATTTCCTTTTCAATGTATTTAGTTGATCATTTATGATTAGATTGATGCACTAATCTGTAGTTACATAATATTGATTGAAATACAATTAACTGTTATTTACTTGGTCGTGCTACTTTTGATTTGACTCTTTTAATCGACTACACATTTTCTTTTGATAATGTGTTATTACCTCCATTCCACAACTTTAATTTGATTCTCGAATCTTGTTAAATGATTACGAGTAGTTTTGTGGGTACTATACAACTCTTGATAGTCAATTAGGGAGTTTATGGATTTGTATTTGACATTGGAATTGACTTAGTGCATTTTAATTGAAAGAGTGTTTTAAGTTGATTGTGAAGTGTTTGATGATTAGTGGACGAATGGATTGATTTCAAGCGTCATTCGTGCGGTTTCGTATTGGCTTTTGGTTTGGATGTAAACAATAGATACTATGTAGCAATTGTGATTAACTAGTATGATTTCAATGATAATTATTATAAGATTTGATTATATTGGTTTAAGTGTGTGTTTAGAAGACATAAGAATCACAACTTGATAACGTTGGACGTTGTTAAGGAACGCCAAACGCTATCGATGCGGGAACGATTGTTGTTTATTTTTTTTGTATAACTATTCCTTTTCAATGTATTTAGTTGAGCATTCTTGATTAGTTTGATGCACTAATCTTTAGTTGAATAATATTGATTTAAATACAATTACCGTCATTTACTTGGTCGTGCTACATTGATATGAGTTCTTTTTAATCGATTACACATTTTCTTTTTGTTTAACGTGTTATTACTTCCATTCCACAACTTTAATTTGATTCTCGAATCTTGTTAAATGATTACGAGTAGTTTTGTGGGTACTATACAACTCTTGATAGTCAATTAGGAGTTTATGGATCGATTTTGACATTGGAATTGACTTAGTGCATTTTCATTGAAAGAGTGTTTTAAGTTGATTGTGAAGTGTTATGGATGAGTTAGTGGAGGAATGGATTGATTTTAAGCATCATTCGTGCGGTTTCGTATTAGCTTTTGGTTTTGATGTAAACAATAGATACTATGTAGCATTTGTGGTTGACTAGTATGATTCCAGTGATAATTCTAATAAAATTTGATTATATTGGTTTAAGTGTGTGTTTAGAAGACATAAGAATCAAAACTTGATAACGTTGGACGTTGTTAAGGAAAGCAAAACGCTATCGATGCGAGAACAATTGTTGTTTAATGTTTTAGTATAACCATTTCCTTTTTAATGTATTTAGTTGAGCATTCACGATTAGTTTTATGCACTAATCTGTAGTTACATCATATTGATTGAAATACAATTAACTGTTATTTACTTGGTCGTGCTACTTTGATTTGACTTGTTTTTAATCGATTACACATTTTCTTTTTGATAACGTGTTATTTTCTCCATTCCACAATTTTAATTTGATTCTTGAATCTTGTTAAATGATTATGAATAGTTTTGTGGGTACTATACAACTCTTGATAGTCAATTAGGGTGTTTATGGATCGATATTTGACATTGGAATTGACTTAGTACATTTTCAATGAAAGAGTGTTTAAAGTTGATTGTGAAGTGTTATGGATGAGTTAGTGGATGAATGGAATGATTTCAAGCGTCATTCGTGTGGTTTCATATTCGGTTTTGGTTTTGATGTAAACAATAGATACTATGTAGCATTTATGATTGACTAGTATGATTTAAATGATAATTATTATACGATTTGTATTTATTGGTTTAACTGTGTGTTTAGAAGACATAAGAATCACAACTTGATAACTTTGGACGTTGTTAAGGAACGCAAAACGCTATCGATGCGAGAACAATTGTTGTTTATTATTTTTGTATAACTAGTTCCTTTTCAATGTATTTAGTTGAGCATTCATAATTAGTTTGATGCACTAATCTTTAGTGCATAATATTGATTGAAATACAATTAACCGTTATTTACTTGATCGTGCTACATTGATTTGACTTCTATTTAATCGATTACACATTTTGTTTTTGTTTAATGTGTTATTAACTCCATTCCACAACTTTAATTTGATTCTCGAATCTTGTTAATTGATTACGAGTAGTTTTTTGTGTACTATACAACTCTTGGTACTTAATTAGGGAGTTTATGGATCGATATTTGACATTGGAATTGACTTAGTGCATTTTCAATGAAAGAGTGTTCAAAGTTAATTGTGAAGTGTTGTGGATGTGTTCGGGGAGCAATGGATTGATTTCAAGCCGTCATTCGTGCGGTTTCGTCTTCGGTGTTGGTTTTGATGTAAATAATAGATACTATGTAGCCTTTGTGATTGACTAGTATGATTACATTGATAATTATAATAAGATTTGATTATATTGATTTAAGTGCGTGTTTAGAAGAAATAAGAATCAAAACTTAATAACGGTGGACGTTGTTAAGGAAAGCGAAACGCAATGGATGCGAGAACAATTGTTGTTTAATGTTTTTGTATAACTAGTACCTTTTGAATGTATTTAGTTGAGCATTCATGATTAGTTTAATGCACAAATCTTTAGTTGCATAATATTGATTGAAATACAACTAACCGTTATTTACTTGGTCGTGCTACATTGATTTGACTTCTTTTTTATCGATTACATATTTTCTTTTTGTTTAACGTGTTATTACCTCCATTCCATAACTTTAATTTGATTCTTAAATCTTTTTAAATGATTACAAGTACTTCTGTGGGTACTATACAACTCTTAATAGTCAATTAGAGAGTTTATGGATCGATATTTGACATTGGAATTGACTTAGTGCATTTTCAATGCAAGAGTGTTTAAAGTTGATTGTGAAGTGTTATGGATGAGTTAGTGAAGGAATGGATTGAATATAAGCGTCATTCATGCGGTTTCGTATTCGGTTTTGGTTTTGACGTAAACAATAGATACTATGTAGCATTTGTGATTGACTAGTATGATTTTAATGATAATTATAATAAGATTTGATTATATTGGTTTAAGTGTTTGTTTAGAAGATATAAGAATCAAAACTTGATAACGTTGGACATTGTTAAGGAAAGCAAAACGCTATCGATGCGAGAACAATTGTTGTGTAATGTTTTAGTATAACCATTTCCTTTTCAATGTATTTAGTTGAGCATTCATGATTAGTTTGATGCACTAATCTGTAGTTACATAATATTGATTGAAATACAATTAACTGTTATTTACTTGGTCGTGGTACATTGATTTGACTTCTTTTTTAATCGATTACACATTTTCTTTTTGTTTAACGTGTTATTACCTCCATTCCACAACTTTAATTTGATTCTCGAATCTTGTTAAATGATTACGAGTAGTTTTGTGGGTACTATACAACTATTGATAGTCAATTAGGGAGTTTATGGATTGGTATTTGACATTGGAATTGAGTTAGTGCATTTTCATTGAAAGAGTGTTTTAAGTTGATTGTGAAGTGTTATGGATGAGTTAGTGGACGAATGGATTGATTTCAAGCGTCATTCTTGCGGTTTCGTATTGGCTTTTGGTTTTGATGTAAACAATAGATACTATGTACCATTTGTGATTAACTAGTATGATTTCAATGATAATTATTATAAGATTTGATTATATTGTTTAAAGTTTGTGTTTAGAAGACATAAGAATCAAAACATGATAACGTTGGAAGTTGTTAAGGAAAGCAAAATGCTATCGATGCGAGAACAATTATTGTTAATTGTTTTTGTATAACTAGTTCCTTTTCAATGTATTTAGTTGAGCATTTTTGATTAGTTTGATGCACTAATCTGTAGTTGCATAATATTGATTGAAATACAATTAACTGTTATTTAGTTGGTTGTGTTACATTGATTTGACTTCTTTTTAATCGATTACAGATTTTCTTTTTGTTTAACGTGTTATTACTTTCATTCCACAACTTTAATTTGATTCTGATAGGTTCAAATGGATCGATCTGTGATGATATTGTAATGCAAAGATCAATTATAAGCACCAAGTAATCAACAAGAGCAAAATACTTCAAAAATTCACAGTGATTTCATTGAAAGCAGTTTGCAATCGGATACAATGTACAGAGAGAGTTCTAACTGAAATTCTTCAAAAGTCTACCTGCACATATAAACAATATCCTATTTATACTAACAATGAAACTAAGGAACATATATTACATAATAAGTCCCTATACTATGACAAAAACAAAATCTAAAGACTAAATGCTAATCTTCAAGAGCTCCAACAATACTCCCCCTAGATTTGCATAGTCTTCAGTCAAAAAAAATCTGCAGGTTCTTCTTTGATTTTGAACATCGGCTTTTCTTTATATATCTCTATTTTTTTAATGCTTTCTTTATTGCAGATTTGAATTTTGCTGCCAAAATGCCTTGTTCAGGCTTTGATTCATTTGTCTTTATTTCCATAGCATCCATTACCATCAAGGTTTCTTTCGATAACCCTGCAATGTCAATGTTTTGCATAAAATTCTAATGGATCTTGATTATCCTTTGCTTGATATTCTCATAAATTCTATATTATATACATCTTTCTTGACAATATTTGCATAAGCCAGAGCTTTCCTCAATGAAATCCGCTCCATGGCTGCATTCATCACTTTAATGATTGTCAAGAAATACTTTCTATCATTTTCAGCTGCTTCAGATGACACCCTTTCAAACTTTTGATTTGACAAAAATGAAATGTAACTTGGATGCAAAAGTTTCAACTCAAACACTCCAAACAAACTTATCATATCCTTGTCCCAATCTTCTTCATTTCGTAACAACATCAATTGAAATGATTCTGAATCATAAAACCATCTATGAATAGGTTTTGACGTTTGGGTACCATCTATCACCTTCAATCCTGGATTGGTTACTTTATCAAAATATTTATCACTGAAAGTCTCCAGATAGCTTTATTTTTCTGATGAGCTTGATTCTCCTTTCTTTCTTTTCTTTAAAGATTGGAAATACAACTTATCTTCTTGATCACATCTTGTTTTCAAAAAGGACACCATTTTTTATCTTTTCTGAATCCTTCTCCTCAAAGATTTCAATGTTTATCTTTTTAATTTCACTTTCTTCAGTAGATTGCTCATTCTTTTTCTTTTCATGAAATGCTTTGAGCTTTGCTTGGTTTTCAGGTAAGTGATCATGAGTGTTAAAGTTCTCTTGCAAAGTGTTTGAGATTGATTCAGGCATAGGCTCATGTGTGAAACCTAGACCTGTTTTATCTTTATCTTTTCTCTTATTTACCAGTTGTTCAACTATACTTTTTGAACTTTTAACTTTTGCAAGATCAACTTGAGTTGCAGCATGTGCCAACTTTTCTTGTTCTAGAGTTTTGGTCATCTCTTCAAGTTGCCTTTTTACTTGTTCAAGATCTTTTAAAGTTTTGTTCCATGATGTTTGAAGAGATATGATTTTGTCATCAGAGATTTTATGATCATCTTTGAGTTTGTTGTTCATTAACTCTTCTTGTTTAAGTTTGTCACATATTTTGAATGAGTAGGTTCTGTAGTGTTCAACTTGTTCAAAACATGCTTTTGTGCACATTTTCTCTCTGACTTCCATTGGAATTTCTGTATAAGATGGTGTAGTCTCAGTATTAGATGATGAGTGTTCAACCTTTGGTTGTTCTGATTGTGCCATGAGAGCAATTTCTTCTGAATCTTCCTTGGGATCAGATTTGTCACTCCACTCATAGCTTTCATCATTGTCTGAATCATCGTCTGCCTTTGGATCATTGTCTTCAAACCAGTCTTCATCATTAATTTCAGCAACAAGTGCTAAACCAGAAGTGAGATCAGCTGTAAACTGTTCTGCATAAGCACTCCAGTCATAACCATCCTTGATGCTGACAACTAGAGCTTTCTTTGGCTCTTCAGTTGTTTTTGATTCTTCTTTCAGCTCTGGCATAGGAAGACTCTGATATGGCTTCTGAAAAGTTTTCTGAGACTGATGTTGATATCTTTGACTACTGGAACCTGCTTGATCATTTCCTCCTTGATTTCTTGGAGCTTTGCATTCTCTTGAAAATTGACCATAGCTATTACAGTTGAAACAACTTGATTTTGACTTGCCAAAGCCAACCTTTTTGTTTGCACTTGGCTTATAATTTCTGTTCACATAAGAGTGTTTCTGAGTTCTGTAAGCTATCATCACCATTTGCCAGTTCAAATCCATCTCAAATAAATCCTGCAAAATTAAATCAACTTGAGTTAGATGCTACCTTGATAAGCTTGAAAGCTTGCCATGAAAGCAGTAAAAGCAGATTTTGACTCTTCATCCTGTAAAAGAATGTTTATGACATCTTTAACTTTGCTAGGTTTAACAGAGTTAGAAGATGGAGTCTTAGTTTGAGGTTTTGGCATTTGAGTTTTAGGAGTAGACTGTGGTTGATTTGTGTAGACAGGAGCACTTGTATAGGTTGAGTCAGCAAATAAACTAGCTCCAACAAACAAATCACCCTCACCTTTTGAAGAACTATCATCTTTAGCCACAAATGCATTCTCCACTATGTTAGCTGGAGATGCAACATACTTATACTGAGATGTTGATGTGGATATATCATTGTTCCTTGAACTCTCATCAATTTCAATTGATTCTATTTTGGCAATCAGAAGATCAAGATCCATGGGAAACTTTTCTGTATGCTTCAACAAAGTAACTGTTTGTTTCCATGAAGATGGAAGAGCATTGAGAAGTCTGTCATTGAGATCTTTGAGATCATTCTTCACTCCAACAGTTGACATTTCAGTAATGAGCTGCACAAATCTGTTCATCATTTGATTGATTGTTTATCCAGAAAGATGCTCAAAAAATTCAAGTTGCCTTTTTAGTTTCTGCTTTTTGAGATCTTGAATCTCTTTACCACCTTCATAAATGATCTTTAAAGCTTTGTACATGGTATACCCAGTCTGATCACTATCAAGTCTTGTTAACACTTCCAAAGGTAAACCCTTGCACATCAGAGAATAAGCTTTAATATCATTTTTAACCCTCTTCAAATCATCACCATGTAGACCATCTTCAGGATATGGTTCTTGAGAGTCTTTGGTGTAAACAAATCCTCTGTCAGGACCATCTAATGAAACAGGAATGTGAGGTCCTTTCTGTATTGACTTCCAGAGATCTGTATCAATAAAGTTTAAGTGTTGTTTTAATCTGAGAGACCAGTTCTTGAAATCAGCATTATTCTTCAACTTAGGAACCCTGTTCTCAGAATCTTCAGATTTAGCCATTTTAAGTTTTGAAATTAAGACAAGAAAATGTTTTTTGTTGTTTTAAAGTTTGAAATGAAACAAAAAAATGACAATGTTTTTGGATTTTAGTTTTTGAAAAATTTTCGAAGTGTTGAATGAAACGTCTGAAATCTGATGCGCCTGAATAGTTGTGAAACGCCCACTTTGTACTTGAAACGCATAAGGGAATGCCTTGGTAGAATTCTTAAAACGTCCAACCGAAGATGCGCCTGAACAGTTGTCAAACGCTTGAACAGTTGTCAAGCGTCCAAACAGTTGTCAAACGCCTGGAACACGGTTTTCAAAAATGTCCACACAGTGGTAAAGCGTCCGAATAGTGTCAAAACGTCCAACTCTGAAACGCCCAAACAGTATTGATGCGCCTACACAGTTGCAATGCGCCTAAACACTTGAGCAAATTTCAGATGATTTTACCACCCCAAGCGCCTAATTCATCATCTTCATAACAACCTGATTTTATCAAATTCTTCAAAACTTGATTAATTGATCTAAAAACTTCCAATAAGGTAGAATTCAAGTCGTTAATCAATCCTAATTCATCAATTCTCTCAATTAACAACAACAAATCTGAATTTCTGATTGAATTAGAGTTCAACAACGAAGAAAAGTTCGCACACAAATCTGATGAAAATTCTGATCTGAATGTAAGAAATCACTCAATTGTGATTCAATTCATGTTTCAGATGATGAAACACAACTGAAATCAACAACTACATGATCAATTGCTATCAATCATAGATTCAAGTGATTCACAGAGCTCAAAATTTGATTTTAAGCTTCAAATCAACAACTTCCGCTTTCGTTATATATATATACTTTACGTTTATTATCATAATCACATCACGTAAAGCCACCGAATAATACATAATAGGAACATAAAGAAGACAGGCCATAAACATGCATAACCGCAGCATATAATCATCACATATCAACCCCGGAAACATCCCAAGTCATAGCCTAAAAGTCCTTCCTTCCCGAAAATTTCAGAAAATTTTCTAAGTCTTAGGCGCATGAGCACTATGC
This sequence comes from Flaveria robusta, assembly GCA_025506415.1. Taxonomy (NCBI): domain Eukaryota; kingdom Viridiplantae; phylum Streptophyta; class Magnoliopsida; order Asterales; family Asteraceae; genus Flaveria; species Flaveria robusta. The sequence continues at coordinate 11,651 of JACCIZ010000046.1, forward strand.
AGGCGCTCGAGCACTATGCAGGCGCATGAATACTTAGGCGCATGGGCGACTAAGGCGCATGGGCACTATTTGGGCGCATGGCCAACACTTAGGCGTGTGGACAACTTTCTAGGCGTATGGGTACTATGCAGGCGCATGAGCCTGGTTTAGGCGCATGGGCACTTGGACGTTTTAGCAGACTTAGACGCATGGCATACTTAGATTCCTGGGCATAATTCTAGGCGCATGGGCACTATTTGTGCGCACGAACCTTGGACGTTTGGGTACTGTTTGGGCGCATGATCTCAGGCGCATGGACACTTAGGCGCATGGCCAACTACTTTCTAACTACCATCGTTTTTCAGACCCAAAATCATCAATCTAACCTCTTCTAGCCTAGTTTCTAGCATACCAAGCGTCTAACAAGCAGGAAACATGCACATAATTATAAATCATCCCGCACATACACCCACCCACAACAGGGCACACACATATACACACGGGTACACACCCAAATTTTATAAAATCGATTAAACATGCATTTCTAGCCCCAAAATAAGTTAAAACCTGTAAAAACGGGGATCTAGAACTCACCTCTTACAACTTCCGAGTAAGACTTCCATCAAACCCGAATGTTTATGAGTTCAAACACCCAAAAACACCAAAACATACAACCGAATACACATACAAGCACATAAGCACATACCCGAAGCTGAAATGCGGCCAAGAACACCCCATAAATCAGGAAACTAACCTGAATTCAGCCTCCTCTTCTTTCTCTCTCTAAAACCGAAGAGAATTCTCTGCTTTGTCTCTCTAAAAATCGACAGAAAGATGGTACAGGGGTCATGGGTGGCCATGACCATCTTTTGAACGAATTAAATACCAACTTAGTCCCATGTACAACTTTAACCCCTCAACTTGGGTTATTTTGCTTTTCTTCCTATGAACGGATTAAATGATTACGAGTAGTTTTATGGGTACTATACAACTCTTGATAGTTAATTAGGGAGTTTATGGATCGATATTTGACATTAGAATTGACTTAGTGCATTTTCAATGAAAGAGTGTTCAAAGTTGATGGTGAAGTGTTATGGATGAGTTCGGGGAGCAATGGATTGATTTCAAGCCGTCATTCGTGCGGTTTCGTCTTCGGTTTTGGTTTTGATGTAAATAATAGATACTATGTAGCATTTGTGATTGACTAGTATGATTACAATGATAATTATAATAAGATTTGATTACATTGGTTTAAGTGCGTGTTTAGAAGACATAAGAATCAAAACTTAATAACGGTGGACGTTGTTAAGGAAAGCGAAACGCAATCGATCCGAGAACAATTGTTGTTTAATGTTTTTGTATAACTAGTTTGTTTTCAATGTATTTAGTTGAGCATTCATGATTAGTTTAATGCACTAATCTTTAATTGCATAATATTGATTGAAGTACAATTAACCGTTATTTACTTGGTCGTGCTACATTGATTTGACTTCTTTTTAATCGATTACAAATTTTCTTTTTGTTTAACGTGTTATTACATCCATTCCATAACTCTAATTTGATTCTAGAATCTTGTTAAATGATTACGAGTAGTTTTGTCGGTACTATACAACTCGTGATAGTCAATTAGGGAGTTTATTGATTGATATTTGACATTGGAATTGACTTAGTGCATTTTCAATGAAAGAGTGTTTAAAGTTGATTGTGAAGTGTTATGGATGAGCTAGTGGAGGAATGGATTGAATATAAGCGTCATTCATGCGGTTTCGTATTCGGTTTTCGTTTTGATGTAAACAATAGATACTATGTAGCATTTGTGATTGACTAGTATGACTCCAATGATAATTATAATAAGATTTGATTATATTGGTTTAAGTGTTTGTTTAGAAGACATAAGAATCAAAACTTGATAACGTTGGATGTTGTTAAGGAAATCAAGACGCTATCGATGCGAGAACAATTGTTGTGTAATGTTTTAGTATAACCATTTCCTTTTCAATGTATTTAGTTGAGCATTCACGATTAGTTTGATGCACTAATCTGTAGTTACATAATATTGATTGAAATACAATTATGGTCGTGGTACATTGATTTGACTTCTTTTTAATCGATTACACATTTTCTTTTTGTTTAACGTGTTATTACCTCCATTCCACAACTTTAATTTGATTCTCGAATCTTATTAAATGATTACGGGTAGTTTTGTGGGTACTATACAACTCTTGTTAGTCAATTAGGGAGTTTTTGGATCGGTTTTTGACATTGGAATTGACTTAGTGCATTTTCATTAAAAGAGTGTTTTAAGTTGATTGTGAAGTGTTATGGATGACTTAGTGGACGAATGGATTGATTTCAAGCGTCATTCGTGCGGTTTCGTATTGGCTTTTGGTTTTGATGTAAACAATAGATACTATGTAGCATTTGTGATTAACTAGTATGATTTCAATGATGATTATTCTAAGATTTGATTATATTGGTTTAAGTGTGTGTTTAGAAGACATAAGAATCAAAACTTGATAACCTTGGACGTTGTTAAAGAAAGCAAAACGCTATCGATGCGAGAACAATTGTTGTTTATTGTTTTTGTATAATTAATTCCTTTTCAATGTATTTGGTTGAGCATTCATGATTAGTTTGATGCACTAATCTGTAGTTGGATAATATTGATTGAAATACAATTAACCGTTATTTACTTGGTCGTGTTACATTGATTTGACTTCTTTTTAATCGATTACACATTTTCTTTTTGTTTAACATGTTATTACCTACATTCCAAAACTTTAGTTTGATTCTCGAATCTTTTTAAATGATTACGAGTAGATTTTTGTGTACTATACAACTCTTGGTAGTTAATTAGGGAGTTTATGGATCGATATTTGACATTGAAATTGACTTAGTGCATTTTCAATGAAAGAGTGTTCAAAGTTGATTGTGAAGCGTTATGGATGAGTTCGGGGAGCAATGGATTGATTTCAAGCGTCATTCGTGCGGTTTTGTCTTCGGTTTTGGTTTTGATGTAAACAATAGATAATATGTTGCATTTGTCATTGACTAGTATTATTCCAATGATAATTATAATAAGATTTGACTATATTGGTTTAAGTGTTGTTTAGAAGACGTAAGAATCAAAACTTGATAACGTTGGACGTTGTTAAGGAAAGCAAAACGCTATCGATGCGAGAACAATTGTTGTTTAATGTTTTAGTATAACCATTTCCTTTTCAACGTATTTAGTTGAGCATTCATGATTAGTTTAATTCACTAATCTTTAGTTGCATAATATTGATTGAAATACAATTAACCGTTATTTACTTGGACGTGCTACATTGATTTGACTTCTTTTTAATCGATTACAAATTTTCTTTTTGTTTAACGTGTTATTACCTACATTCCATAACTTTAATTTGATTCTCGAGTCTTGTTAAATGATTACGAGTAGTTTTGTGGGTACTATACAACTCTTGATAGTCAATTAAGGAGTTTATGGATCGATATTTGACATTGGAATTGACTTAGTGCATTTTCAATGAAAGAGTGTTTAAAGTTGATTGTGAAGTGTTATGGATGAGCTAGTGGAGGATGGATTGAATATAAGCGTCATTCGTGCGGTTTTGTATTCGGTTTTGGTTTTGATGTAAACAATAGATACTATGTAGCATTTGTGGTTGACTAGTATGATTCCAATGATAATTATAATAAGATTTGATTATATTGGTTTAAGTGTTTGTTTAGAAGACATAAGAATCAAAACTTGATAACGTTGGACGTTGTTAAGGAAAGCAAAACGCTATCGATGAGAGAACAATTGTTGTGCAATGTTTTAGTATAACCATTTTCTTTTCAATGTATTTATTTGAGCATTCATAATTAGTTTGATGCACTAATCTATAGTTACATAATATTGATTGAAATACAATTAACTGTTATTTAGTTGGTCATGGTACATTGATTTGACTATTTTTTAATCGATTACACATTTTCATTTTGTTTAACGTGTTATTACCTCCATTCCATAACTTTAATTTGATTCTGATAGGTTCAAATGGATCGATCTGTGATGATATTGTAATGCAAAGATCAATTATAAGCACAAAGTAATCAACAAGAGCAAAATACTTCAAAAATTCACAGTGATTTCATTGAAAGCAGTTTGCAATCGGATACAATGTACAGAGAGAGTTCTAACTGAAATTCTTCAAAAGTCTACCTGCACATATAAACAATATCCTATTTATACTAACAATGAAACTAAGGAACATATATTTACATAATAAGTCCCTATACTATGACAAAAACAAAATCTAAAGACTAAATGCTAATCTTCATGAGCTCCAACAATACTCCCCCTAAGATTTGCATAGTCTTCAGTCAAAAAAAATCTTCAGGTTCTTCTTTGATTTTGAACATCGGCTTTTCTTTGTATATCTCTATTTCTTTTAATGCTTTCTTTATTGCAGATTTGAATTTTACTGCCAAAATGCCTTGTTCAGGCTTTGATTCATTTGTCTTTATTTCCATAGCATCCATTACCATCAAGGTTTCTTTTGATAACCCTGTAATGTCAATGTTTTGCATAAAATTCTAATGGATCTTGATTATCCTTTGTATGTATCTCTAACACTCCTTTGCTTGATATTCTCATAAATTCTATATTATATACATCTTTCTTGACAATATTTGCATAAGCCAGAGCTTTCCTTAGTGAAATCCGCTCCATGGCTACATTCATCACTTTAATGATTGTCAAGAAATACTTTCTATCATTTTTAGCTGCTTCAGATGACACCCTTTCAAACTTTTGATTTGAAAAAAATGAAATGTAACTTGGATGCAAAAGTTTCAACTCAAACACTCCAAACAAACTTATCATATCCTTGTCCCAATCTTCTTAATTTCGTACCAACATCAATTGAAATGATTCTGAATCATAAAACCATCTATGAATAGGTTTTGACGTTTGGGTACCATCTATCACCTTCAATCCTGGATTGGTTACTTTATCAAAATATTTATCACTGAAAGTCTCCAGATAGCTTTCTTTTTCTGATGAGCTTGATTCTCTTTTCTTTCTTTTCTTTAAAGATTGGAAATACAACTTATCTTCTTGATCACATCTTGTTTTCAAAAAGGATACCATTTTTTATCTTTTCTGAATCCTTCTCCTCAAAGATTTCAATGTTTATCTTTTCAATTTCACTTTCTTCAGTAGATTGCTCATTCTTTTTCTTTTCATGAAATGCTTTGAGCTTTGCTTTGTTTTCAGGTAAGTGATCATGAGTGTTAAAGTTCTCTGGCAAAGTGTTTGAGATTGATTCAAGCATAGGCTCATGTGTGAAACCTAGACCTGTTTTATCTTTATCTTTTCTCTCATTTACCCGTTGTTCAACTATAGTTGTTGAACTTTTAACTTTTGCAAGATCAACTTGAGTTGCAGCATGTGCCAACTTTTCTTGTACTAGAGTTTTGGTCATCTCTTCAAGTTGCCTTTTTACTTGTTCAAGATCTTTTAAAGTTTTGTTCCATGATGTTTGAAGAGATATGATTTTGTCATCAGAGATTTTATGATCATCTTTGAGTTTGTTGTGCATTAACTCTTCTTGTTTAAGTTTGTCACATATTTTGAATGAGTAGGTTCTGTAGTGTTCAACTTGTTCAAAACATGCTTTTGTGCACATTTTCTCTCTGACTTCCATTGGAATTTCTGGATAAGATGGTGAAGTCTCAGTATTAGATGATGAGTGTTCAACCTTTGGTTGTTCTAATTGTGCCATGGGAGCAATTTCTTCTGAATCTTCCTTGGGATCAGATTTGTCACTCCAATCATAGCTTTCATCATTGTCTGAATCATCATCTGCCTTTGGATCATTGTCTTCAAACCAGTCTTCATCATTAATTTCAGCAACAAGTGCTAAACCAGAAGTGAGATCAGCTATAAACTGTTCTGCATAAGCACTCAGTCATAACCATCCTTGATGCTGACAACTAGAGCTTTCTTTGGCTCTTCAGTTGTTTTTGATTCTTCTTTCAGCTCTGGCATAGGAAGACTCTGATATGGCTTCTGAAAAGTTTTCTGAGACTGATGTTGATATCTTTGACTACTGGAACCTGCTTGATCATTTCCTCCTTGATTTCTTGGAGCTTTGCATTCTCTTGAAAATTGACCATAGCTATTACAGTTGAAACACCTTGATTTTGACTTGTCAAAGCCAACCTTTTTGTTTGCACTTGGCTTATAATTTCTGTTCACATAAGAGTGTTTCTGAGTTCTGTAAGCTATCATCACCATTTGCCAGTTCAAATCCATCTCCTCTACATCATCAAGATCCATCTCAAATAAATCCTGCAAAATTAAATCAACTTGAGTTAGATGGCTACCTTGATAAGCTTGAAAGCTTGCCATGAAAGCAGTAAAAGCATATTTTGACTCTTCATCCTGTAAAAGAATGTTTATGACATCTTTAAATTTGCTAGGTTTAACAGAGTTAGAAGATGGAGTCTTAGTTTGAGGTTTAGGCATTTGAGTTTTAGGAGGAGACTGTGGTTGATTTGTGTAGACAGGAGCACTTGTATAGGTTGAGTCGGCAAATAAACCAACTCCAACAAACAAATCACCCTCACCTTTTGAAGAACTATCATCTTTAGCCACAAATGCATTCTCTACTATGTTAGCTGGAGATGCAACATACTTATACTGAGATGTTGATGTGGATCTATCATTGTTCCTTGAACTCTCATCAATTTCAATTGATTCTATTTTGGCAATCAGAAGATCAAGATCCATGGGAAACTTTTCTGTATGCTTCAACAAAGTAACTGTTTGTTTCCATGAAGATGGAAGAGCATTGAGAAGTCTGTCATTGAGATCTTTGAGATCATTCTTCACTCCAACAGTTGACATTTCAGTAATGAGCTGCACAAATCTGTTCATCATTTGATTGATTGTTTCTCCAGAAAGATGCTCAAATAATTCAAGTTGCCTTTTTAGTTTCTGCTTTTTGAGATGTTGAATCTCTTTACCACCTTCACAAATGATCTTTAAAGCTTTGTACATGGTATACCCAGTCTGATCACTATCAAGTCTTGTTAACACTTCCAAAGGTAAACCCTTGCACATCAGAGAATAAGCTTTAATATCATTTTTAACCCTCTTCAAATCATCACCATGTAGACCACCTTCAGGATATGGTTCTTGAGAGTCTTTGGTGTAAACAAATCCTCTGTCATGACCATCTAATGAAACAGGAATGTGAGGTCCTTTCTCTATTGACTTCCAGAGATCTGTATCAATGGAGTTTAAGTGATGTTTTAATCCGAGAGACCAGTTCTTGAAATCAGCTCTATTCTTCAACTTAAACCCTGTTCTCAGAATCTTCAGATTTAGCCATTTTAAGTTTTGAAATTAAGACAAGAAAAGGTTTTTTGTTGTTTTAAAGTTTGAAATGAAACAAAAAAATGACAATGTTTTTGGATTTTAGTTTTTGAAAAATTTTCGAAGTGTTGAATGAAACGTCTGAAATCTGATGAGCCTGAATAGTTGTAAACGCCCACTTTGTACTTGAAACGCATAAAGGAATGCCTTGGTAGAATTCTTAAAACGTCCAACCGAAGATGCGCCTGAATAGTTGTCAAACGCTTGAACAGTTGTCAAGCGTCCAAACAGTTGCCAAACGCCTGGAACACGGTTTTCAAAAATGTCCACACAGTGGTAAAGTGTCCAAATAGTGTCAAAACATCCAACTCTGAAACGCCCAAACAGTATTGATGCGCCTACACAGTTGCAATGCGCCTAAACACTTGAGCAAATTTCAGATGATTTTACCACCCCAAGCGCCTAATTCATCATCTTCATAACAACCTGATCTTATTAAATTCTTCAAAACTTGATTGATTGATCTAAAAACTTCCAATAAGGTAGAATTCAAGTCGTTAATCAATCCTAATTCATCAATTCTCTCAATTAACAACAACAAATCTAAATTTCTGATTGAATTAGAGTTCAACAACGAAGAACAGTTCGCACACAAATCTGATGAAAATTCAGATCTGAATGTAAGAAATCACTCAATTGTGATTCAATTCATGTTTCAGATGATGAAACACAACTGAAATCAACAACTACATGATCAATTGCTATCAATCATAGATTCAAGTGATTCACAGAGCTCAAAATTTGATTTTAAGCTTCAAATCACTGAACCGAAAGCTCTGATACTATTTGATAGGTTCAAATGGATTGATCTGTGATGATATTGTAATGCAAAGATCAATTATAAGTACAAAGTAATCAACAAGAGCAAAATACTTCAAAAATTCACAGTGATTTCATTAAAAGCAGTTTGCAATCGGATACAATATACAGAGAGAGTTCTAACTGAAATTCTTCAAAAGTCTACCTGCACATATAAACAATATCCTATTTATACTAACAAAGAAACTAAGGAACATATAGTTACACCATAAGTCCCTATACTATGACAAAAACAAAATTTAAATAGTAAATGTTAATCTTCAAGAGCTCCAACCGATTCTCGAATCTTGTTAAATGATTACGAGTAGTTTTTTATGTACTATACAACTCTTAGTAGTTAATTTGGGAGTTTATGGATCGATATTTGACATTGGAATTAACTTAGTGCATTTTCAATGAAAGAGTGTTCAAAGTTGATTGTGAAGTGTTATGGATGAGTTAGTGGACGAATGGATTGATTTCAAGCGTCATTAGTGCGGTTTCGTATTGGCTTTTGGTTTTGATGTAAACAATAGATACTATGTAGCATTTGTGATTAACTAGTATGATTTCAATGATAATTATTATAAGATTTGATTATATTTGTTAAAGTTTGTGTTTAGAAGACATAAGAATCAAAACATGATAATGTTGGACGTTGTTAAGGAAAAAAAACGCTATCGATGCGAGAACAATTGTTGTTTATTGTTTTTGTATAACTAGTTCCTTTTCAATGTATTTAGTTGAGCATTCATGATTAGTTTGATGCACTAATCTTTAGTTGCATAATATTGATTGAAATACAATTAACCGTTATTTACTTGGTTGTGCTACATTGATTTGACTTCTATTTAATCGATTACACATTTTCTTTTTGTTTAACGTGTTATTACCTTCATTCCATAACTTTCATTTGATTCTCGAATCTTGTTAAATGATTACGAGTAGTTTTGTGGGTACTATACAACTCTTGATAGTCAATTATGGAGTTTATGGATCGGTATTTGACATTGGAATTGACTTAGTGCATTTTCAATGAAAATGTGTTTAAAGTTGATTGTTAAGTGTTATGGATGATTAGTGGACAAATGGATTGATTTCAAGCGTCATTCGTGCCGTTTCGTATTTGATTTTGGTTTTGATGTAAACAATAGATACTATGTAGCATTTGTGATTGACTAGTACGATTTCAACGATAATTATTATAAGATTTGATTATATTGGTTTAACTGTGTGTTTAGAAGACATAAGAATCACAAATTGATAACGTTGGACGTTGTTAAGACACACAAAACGCTATCGATGCGAGAACAACTGTTGTTTATTGTTTTTGTATAACTAGTTTCTTTTCAATGTATTTAGTTGAGCATTCATGATTTCTTTGACGCACTAATCTTTAGTTGCATAATATTGATTGAAATACAATTAACCGTTATTTACTTGGTCGTGCTACATTGAATTGTTTTCTTTTTAATCGATTACACATTTTCTTTTTGTTTAACGTGTTATTACCTTCATTCCACAACTTTAATTTCATTCTCGAATCCTGTTAAATGATTACGAGCAGTTTTTTGTGTACTATACAACTCTTGGTAGTTAATTAGAGAGTTTATGGATCATTATTTGACATTGGAATTGACTTAGTGCATTTTCAATGAAAGAGTGTTCAAAGTAGACTGTGAAGTGTTATGGATGAGTTCGTGGAGCAATGGATTGATTTCAAGCGTCATTCGTGCGGTTTCGTCTTCGGTTTTGGTTTTGATGTAAACAATAGATACTATGTAGCATTTGCGGTTGACTAGTATGATTCCAATGATAGTTATGATAAGATTTGATTATATTGGTTTAAGTGTGTGTTTAGAAGACATAAGAATCAAAACTTAATAACGGTGGATGTTGTTAAGGAAAGTGAAACGCAATTGATGCGAGAACAATTGTTGTTTAATGTTTTTGTATAACTAGTTCCTTTTCAATGTATTTAGTTGAGCATTCATGATTAGTTTGATGCATTAATCCTTAGTTGCATAATATTGATTGAAATACAATTAACCGTTATTTATTTGGTTGTGCTACATTGATTTGACTTATTTTTAATCGATTACACATTTTCTTTTTGTTTAACGTGTTATTACCTCCATTCCACAACTTTAATTTGATTTTCGAATCTTGTTTAATGATTACGAGTAGTTTTTTTGTGTACTATACAACTCTTGGTAGTTAATTTGGGAGTTTATGGATCGATATTGGACATTGGAATTAACTTAGTGCATTTTCAATGAAAGAGTGTTCAAAGTTGATTGTGAAGTGTTATGGATGAGTTCGTGGAGCAATGGATTGATTTCAAGCGTCATTCGTACGGTTTCGTCTTCGATTTTGGTTTTGATGTAAACAATAGATACTATGTAGCATTTGTGATTGACTAGTATGATTCCAATGATAGTTATGATAAGATTTGATTATATTGGTTTAAGTGTGTGTTTAGAAGACATAAGAATCAAAACTTAATAACGGTGGATGTTGTTAAGGAAAGCAAAACGCTATCGATGTGAGAACAATTGTTGTGTAATGTTTTAGTATAACCATTTCCTTTCAATGTATTTAGTTGAGCATTCATGATTAATTTGATACACTAATCTGTAGTTACATAATATTGATTGAAATATAATTAACTGTTATTTACTTGGTCGGGGTACATTGATTTGACTTCTTTTTTAATCGATTACACATTTTCTTTTTGTTTAACGTGTTATTACCTCCATTCCACAACTTTAATTTGATTCTCGAATCTTGTTAAATGATTACGAGTAGTTTTGTGGGTACTATACAAGTATTGATAGTCAATTAGGGAGTTTATGGATTGTTATTTGACATTGGAATTGACTTAGTGCATTTTCATTGAAAGAGTGTTTTAAGTTGATTGTGAAGTGTTATGGATGAGTTCATGGAGCAATGGATTGATTTCAAGCGTCATTCGTGCGGTTTCGTCTTCGGTTTTGGTTTTGATATAAACAATAGATACTATGTAGCATTTGTGATTGACTAGTATGATTCCAATGAAAGTTATGATAAGATTTGATTATATTGGTTTAAGTGTGTGTTTAGAAGACATAAGAATCAAAACTTAATAACGGTGGATGTTGTTAAGGAAAGCAAAACGCTATCGATGTGAGAACAATTGTTGTGTAATGTTTTAGTATAACCATTTCCTTTCAATGTATTTAGTTGAGCATTCATGATTAATTTGATACACTAATCTGTAGTTACATAATATTGATTGAAATATAATTAACTGTTATTTACTTGGTCGGGGTACATTGATTTGACTTCTTTTTTAATCGATTACACATTTTCTTTTTGTTTAACGTGTTATTACCTCCATTCCACAACTTTAATTTGATTCTCGAATCTTGTTAAATGATTATGAGTAGTTTTGTGGGTGCTATACAACTATTGATAGTCAATTGGGGAGTTTATGGATTGTTATTTGACCTTGGAATTGACTTAGTGCATTTTCATTGAAAGAGTTTTTTAAGTTGATTGTGAAGTGTTATGGATGAGTTCATGGAGCAATGGATTGATTTCAAGCGTCATTCGTGCGGTTTCGTCTTCGGTTTTGGTTTTGATGTAAACAATAGATACTATGTAGCATTTGTGATTGACTAGTATGATTCCAATGAAAGTTATGATAAGATTTGATTATATTGGTTTAAGTGTGTGTTTAGAAGACATAAGAATCAAAACATGATAACGCTGGACGTTGTTAAGGAAAGCAAAACGCTATCGATACGAGAACAATTGTTGTTTATTGTTTTTGTATAACTAGTTCCTTTTCAATGTATTTAGTTGAGCATTCATTATTTGTTTGACGCACTAATCTTTAGTTGCATAATATTGATTGAAATACAATTAACCGTTATTTACTTGGTCGTGCTACATTGATTTGACTTTTTTTTAATCGATTACACATTTTCTTTTTGTTTAACTTGTTATTACCTCCATTCCACAACTTGAATTTGATTCTCGAATCTTGTTAAATGATTACGAGTAGTTTTTTTGTGTACTATACAACTCTTGGTAGTTAATTTGGGAGTTTATGGATCGATATTGGACATTGGAATTAACTTAGTGCATTTTCAATGAAAGAGTGTTCAAAGTTGATTGTGAAGTGTTATGGATGAGTTCGTGGAGCAATGGATTGATTTCAAGCGTCATTCGTACGGTTTCGTCTTCGATTTTGGTTTTGATGTAAACAATAGATACTATGTAGCATTTGTGATTGACTAGTATGATTCCAATGATAGTTATGATAAGATTTGATTATATTGGTTTAAGTGTGTGTTTAGAAGACATAAGAATCAAAACTTAATAACGGTGGATGTTGTTAAGGAAAGCAAAACGCTATCGATGTGAGAACAATTGTTGTGTAATGTTTTAGTATAACCATTTCCTTTCAATGTATTTAGTTGAGCATTCATGATTAATTTGATACACTAATCTGTAGTTACATAATATTGATTGAAATATAATTAACTGTTATTTACTTGGTCGGGGTACATTGATTTGACTTCTTTTTTAATCGATTACACATTTTCTTTTTGTTTAACGTGTTATTACCTCCATTCCACAACTTTAATTTGATTCTCGAATCTTGTTAAATGATTACGAGTAGTTTTGTGGGTACTATACAAGTATTGATAGTCAATTCGGGAGTTTATGGATTGTTATTTGACATTGGAATTGACTTAGTGCATTTTCATTGAAAGAGTGTTTTAAGTTGATTGTGAAGTGTTATGGATGAGTTCATGGAGCAATGGATTGATTTCAAGCGTCATTCGTGCGGTTTCATCTTCGGTTTTGGTTTTGATGTAAACAATAGATACTATGTAGCATTTGTGATTGACTAGTATGATTCCAATGAAAGTTATGATAAGATTTGATTATATTGGTTTAAGTGTGTGTTTAGAAGACATAAGAATCAAAACTTAATAACGGTGGATGTTGTTAAGGAAAGTGAAACGCAATTGATGCGAGAACAATTGTTGTTTAATGTTTTTGTATAACTAGTTCCTTTTCAATGTATTTAGTTGAGCATTCATGATTAGTTTGATGCATTAATCCTTAGTTGCATAATATTGATTGAAATACAATTAACCATTATTTATTTGGTTGTGCTACATTGATTTGACTTATTTTTAATCGATTACACATTTTCTTTTTGTTTAACGTGTTATTACCACCATTCCACAACTTTAATTTGATTTTCGAATCTTGTTTAATGATTACGAGTAGTTTTTTTGTGTACTATACAACTCTTGGTAGTTAATTTGGGAGTTTATGGATCGATATTTGACATTGAAATTAACTTAGTGCATTTTCAATGAAAGAGTGTTCAAAGTTGATTGTGAAGTGTTATGGATGAGTTCGTGGAGCAATGGATTGATTTCAAGCGCCATTCGTACGGTTTCGTCTTCGGTTTTAGTTTTGATGTAAACAATAGATACTATGTAGCATTTGTGATTGACTAGTATGATTCCAATGATAGTTATGATAAGATTTGATTATATTGGTTTAAGTGTGTGTTTAGAAGACATAAGAATCAAAACTTAATAACGGTGGATGTTGTTAAGGAAAGCAAAACGCTATCGATGTGAGAACAATTGCTGTGTAATGTTTTTGTATAACCATTTCCTTTCAATGTATTTAGTTGAGCATTCATGATTAATTTGATACACTAATCTGTAGTTACATAATATTGATTGAAATATAATTAACTGTTATTTACTTGGTCGGGGTACATTGATTTGACTTCTTTTTTAATCGATTACACATTTTCTTTTTGTTTAACGTGTTATTACCTCCATTCCACAACTTTAATTTGATTCTCGAATCTTGTTAAATGATTACGAGTAGTTTTGTGGGTACTATACAACTATTGATAGTCAATTAGGGAGTTTATGGATTGTTATTTGACATTGGAATTGACTTAGTGCATTTTCATTGAAAGAGTTTTTTAAGTTGATTGTGAAGTGTTATGGATGAGTTCATGGAGCAATGGATTGATTTCAAGCGTCATTCGTGCGGTTTCGTCTTCGGTTTTGGTTTTGATGTAAACAATAGATACTATGTAGCATTTGTGATTGACTAGTATGATTCCAATGAAAGTTATGATAAGATTTGATTATATTGGTTTAAGTGTGTGTTTAGAAGACATAAGAATCAAAACATGATAACGCTGGACGTTGTTAAGGAAAGCAAAACGCTATCGATACGAGAACAATTGTTGTTTATTGTTTTTGTATAACTAGTTCCTTTTCAATGTATTTAGTTGAGCATTCATTATTTGTTTGACGCACTAATCTTTAGTTGCATAATATTGATTGAAATACAATTAACCGTTATTTACTTGGTCGTGCTACATTGATTTGACTTTTTTTTAATCGATTACACATTTTCTTTTTGTTTAACTTGTTATTACCTCCATTCCACAACTTGAATTTGATTCTCGAATCTTGTTAAATGATTACGAGTAGTTTTTTTGTGTACTATACAACTCTTGGTAGTTAATTTGGGAGTTTATGGATCGATATTTGACATTGGAATTAACTTAGTGCATTTTCAATGAAAGAGTGTTCAAAGTTGATTGTGAAGTGTTATGGATGAGTTCGTGGAGCAATGGATTGATTTCAAGCGTCATTCGTACGGTTTCGTCTTCGGTTTTGGTTTTGATGTAAACAATAGATACTATGTAGCATTTGTGATTGACTAGTATGATTCCAATGATAGTTATGATAAGATTTGATTATATTGGTTTAAGTGTGTGTTTAGAAGACATAAGAATCAAAACTTAATAACGGTGGATGTTGTTAAGGAAAGCAAAACGCTATCGATGTGAGAACAATTGTTGTGTAATGTTTTAGTATAACCATTTCCTTTCAATGTATTTAGTTGAGCATTCATGATTAGTTTGATACACTAATCTGTAGTTACATAATATTGATTGAAATACAATTAACTGTTATTTACTTGGTCGGGGTACATTGATTTGACTTCTTTTTTAATCGATTACACATTTTCTTTTTGTTTAACGTGTTATTACCTCCATTCCACAACTTTAATTTGATTCTCGAATCTTGTTAAATGATTACGAGTAGTTTTGTGGGTACTATACAACTATTGATAGTCAATTAGGGAGTTTATGGATTAGTATTTGACATTGGAATTGACTTAGTGCATTTTCATTGAAAGAGTGTTTTAAGTTGATTGTGAAGTGTTATGGATGAGTTAGTGGACGAATGGATTGATTTCAAGCGTCATTCGTGTGGTTTCGTATTGGATTTTGGTTTTGATGTAAACAATAGATACTATGTAGCATTTGTGATTACTAGTATGATTTCAATGATAATTATTATAAGATTTGATTATATTGGTTAAGTTTGTTTAGAAGACATAAGAATCAAAACATGATAACGCTGGATGTTGTTAAGGAAAGCAAAACGCTATCGATACGAGAACAATTGTTGTTTATTGTTTTTGTATAACTAGTTCCTTTTCAATGTATTTAGTTGAGCATTCATGATTAGTTTGACGCACTAATCTGTAGTTGCGTAATTTTGATTGAAATACAATTAACCGTTAGTTACGTGGTCGTGCTACATTGATTTGACTTTTTTTTAATCGATTACACATTTTCTTTTTGTTTAACTTGTTATTACCTCCATTCCACAACTTTAATTTGATTCTCGAATCTTGTTAAATGATTACGAGTAGTTTTTTTTGTACTATACAACTCTTGCTAGTTAATTTGGGAGTTTATGGATCAATATTTGACATTGGAATTAACTTAGTGCATTTACAATGAAAGAGTGTTCAAAGTTGATTGTGAAGTGTTATGGATGAGTTCGTGGAGCAATGGATTGATTTCAAGCGTCATTCGTACGGTTTCGTCTTCGGTTTTGGTTTTGATGTAAACAATAGATACTATGTAGCATTTGTGATTGACTAGTATGATTCGAATGATAGTTATGATAAGATTTGATTATATTGGTTTAAGTGTGTGTTTAGAAGACATAAGAATCAAAACTTAATAACGGTGGATGTTGTTAAGGAAAGCAAAACTCTATCGATGCGAGAACAATTGTTGTTTAATGTTTTTGTATAACCATTTCCTTTTCAATGTATTTAGTTGAGAATTCATGATTAGTTTGATGCACTAATCTGTAGTTGCGTAATTTTGATTAAAATACAATTAACCGTTTTTTACTTGGTCGTGCTACATTAATTAGACTTCTTTTTAATCGATTACACAATTTCTTTTTGTTTAACATTTTATTACTTCCATTCCACAACTTAAATTTGATTCTCGAATCTTGTTATATGATTACGAGTAGTTTTGTGGGTACTATACAACTCTTATTAGTCAATTAGAGAGATTATGGATCGATATATGACATTGGAATTGACTTAGTGCATTTTCAATTAAAGAGTGTTCAAAGTTGATTGTGAAGTGTTATGGATGTGTCTGGAGAGCAATGGATTGATTTCAACCGTCATTCGTGCGGTTTTGTATTCGGTTTTGATTTTAATGTAAACAATAGATACTATGTGGCATTTGTGATTGACTAGTATGATTCCAATGATAATTATAATAAGATTTGATTATATTAGTTTAAGTGTGTGTTTAGAAGACAAAAGAATCAAAGCTTGATAACGTTGGACGTTGTTAAGGAAAGCAAAACGCTATCGATGCAAGAACAATTGTTGTTTAATGTTTTAGTATAACCATTTCCGTTTCAATGTATTTAGTTGAGCATTCATGATTAGTTTGATGCACTAATCTGTAGTTACATAATATTGATTGAAATACAATTAACCATTATTTACATGGTCGTGCTACATTGATTAGACTTCTTTTTAATCGATTACACATTTTCTTTTTGTTTAACTTGTTATTACCTCCATTTCACAACTTTAATTTGATTCTCGAATCTTGTTAAATGATTACAAGTAGTTTTGGGGATACTATACAACTATTGATAGTCAATTAGTGAGTTTATGGATCGATATATGACATTAGAATTGACTTAGTGCATTTTCAGTTAAAGAGTGTTCAAAGTTGATTGTGAAGTGTTATGGTGTGTCTGGGGAGCAATGGATTGATTTCAAGCGTCATTCATGCGGTTTCCTATTCGGTTTTGGTTTTAATGTAAACAATAGATACTATGTAGCATTTGTGATTGACTAGTATGATTCCAATAATAATTATAATAAGATTCGATTATATTAGTTTAAGTGTGTGTTTAGAAGACAAAAGAATCAAAACTTGATAACGTTGGACGTTGTTAAAGAAAGCAAAACGCTATCGATGCGAGAACAATTGTTGTTTAATGTTTTTGTATAACCATTTCCTTTTCAATGTATTTAGTTGAGCATTCATGATTAGTTTGACGCACTAATCTGTAGTTGCGTAATTTTGATTGAAATACAATTAACCGTTTTTTACTTGGTCGTGCTACATTAATTAGACATCTTTTTAATCGATTACACATTTTCTTTTTGTTTAACATTTTATTACTTCCATTCCACAACTTTAATTTGATTCTCAAATCTTGTTAAACGATTACGAGTAGTTTTGTGGGTACTATACAACGCTTGATAGTCAATTAGGAGTTTATGGATCAATATTTGACATTGGAATTGACTTAGTGCTTTTCAATAAAAGAGGGTTTAAAGTTAATTGTGAAGTGTTATGGATGAGTTAGCGGAGGAATGGATTGAATTCAAGCATCATTCATGCGGTTTCGTATTCGGTTTTGGTTTTGATGTAAACAATAGATACTATGTAGCATTTGTGATTGAGCAGTATGATTCCAATGATAATTATAATAAGATTTGATTATATTAGTTTAAGTGTGTGTTTAGAAGACATAAGAATCAAAACTTGATAACGTTGGATGTTGTTAAGGAAAGCAAAACGCTATCGATGCGAGAACAATTGTTGTTAAATGTTTTAGAATAACCATTTCCTTTTCAATGTATTTAGTTGAGCATTCATGTTTAGTTTGATGGACTAATCTGTAGTTACATAATATTGATTGAAATACAATTAATCGTTATTTACTTGGTCGTGCTACATTGATTTGACTTCTTTTTAATCGATTACACATTTTCCTTTTGTTTAACATGATATTATATCCATTCCACAACTTTAATTTGATTCTGGAATCTTGTTAAATGATTACGAGTAGTTTTGTGGGTACTATACAACTCTTGAGAGTCAATTAGGGAGTTTATGGATCGATATATGACATTGGAATTGACTTAGCGCATTTTCAATTAAAGAGTGTTCAAAGTTGATTGTGAAGTGTTATGGATGTGTCTTGAGAGCAATGATTGATTTCAAGCGTCATTCGTGCGGTTTTGTATTCGGTTTTGGTTTTAATGTAAACAATAGATACTATGTGGCATTTGTGATTGACTAGTATGATTCCAATGATAATTATAATAAGATTTGATTATATTAGTTGAAGTGTGCATTTAGAAGACAAAAGAATCAAAACTTGATAACGTTGGACGTTGTTAAGGAAAGCAAAACACTATCGATGCGAAAACAATTGTTGTTTAATGTTTTTGTATAACCATTTCCTTTTCAATGTATTTAGTTGAGCATTCATGATTAGTTTGACGCACAAATCTGTAGTTGCATAAGTTTGATTGAAATACAATTAACCGTTTTTTACTTGGTCGAGCTACATTAATTAGACTTCTTTTTAATCGATTACACATTTTCTTTTTGTTTAACATTTTATTACTTCCATTCCACAACTTTAATTTGATTCTCGAATCTTGTTAAATGATTACGAGTAGTTTTGTGGGTACTATACAACTCTATTAGTCAATTAGAGAGTTTATGGATCGATATATGACATTGGAATTGACTTAGTGCATTTTGAATTAAAGAGTGTTTAAAGTTGATTGTGAAGTGTTATGGATGTGTCTGGAGAGCAATGGATTGATTTCAACCGTCATTCATGCGGTTTGGTATTCGGTTTTGGTTTTAATGTAAACAATAGATACTATGTGGCATTTGTGATTGACTAGTATGATTCCAATGATAATTATAATAAGATTTGATTATATTAGTTTAAGTGTGTGTTTAGAAGACAAAAGAATCAAAGCTTGATAACGTTGGACGTTGTTAAGGAAAGCAAAACGCTATCGATGCAAGAACAATTGTTGTTTAATGTTTTAGTATAACCATTTCCGTTTCAATGTATTTAGTTGAGCATTCATGAGTAGTTTGATGCACTAATCTGTAGTTACATAATATTGATTGAAATACAATTAACCATTATTTACATGGTCGTGCTACATTGATTTGACTTCTTTTTAATAGATTACACATTTTCTTTTTGTTTAACGTGTTATTACCTCCATTCCACAACTTTAATTTGATTCTCGAATCTTGTTAAATGATTACAAGTAGTTTTGTGGGTACTATACAACTATTGATAGTCAATTAGTGAGTTTATGGATCGATATATGACATTAGAATTGACATAGTGCATTTTCAATTAAAGAGTGTTCAAAGTTGATTGTGAAGTGTTATGGATGTGTCTGGAGAGCAATGGATTGATTTCAACCGTCATTCATGCGGTTTTGTATTCGGTTTTGGTTATGTAAACAATAGATACTATGTGGCATTTGTGATTGACTAGTATGATTCCAATGATAATTATAATAAGATTTGATTATATTAGTTTAAGTGTGTGTTTAGAAGACATAAGAATCAAAACTTGATAACGTTGGATGTTGTTAAGGAAAGCAAAACGCTATCGATGCGAGAACAATTGTTGTTAAATGTTTTAGAATAACCATTTCCTTTTCAATGTATTTAGTTGAGCATTCATGTTTAGTTTGATGGACTAATCTGTAGTTACATAATATTGATTGAAATACAATTAATCGTTATTTACTTGGTCGTGCTACATTGATTTGACTTCTTTTTAATCGATTACACATTTTCCTTTTGTTTAACATGATATTATATCCATTCCACAACTTTAATTTGATTCTGGAATCTTGTTAAATGATTACGAGTAGTTTTGTGGGTACTATACAACTCTTGAGAGTCAATTAGGGAGTTTATGGATCGATATATGACATTGGAATTGACTTAGCGCATTTTCAATTAAAGAGTGTTCAAAGTTGATTGTGAAGTGTTATGGACGTGTCTTGAGAGCAATGAGTTGATTTCAAGCGTCATTCGTGCGGTTTTGTATTCGGTTTTGGTTTTAATGTAAACAATAGATACTATGTGGCATTTGTGATTGACTAGTATGATTCCAATGATAATTATAATAAGATTTGATTATATTAGTTGAAGTGTGCATTTAGAAGACAAAAGAATCAAAACTTGATAACGTTGGACGTTGTTAAGGAAAGCAAAACACTATCGATGCGAAAACAATTGTTGTTTAATGTTTTTGTATAACCATTTCCTTTTCAATGTATTTAGTTGAGCATTCATGATTAGTTTGACGCACAAATCTGTAGTTGCATAAGTTTGATTGAAATACAATTAACCGTTTTTTACTTGGTCGAGCTACATTAATTAGACTTCTTTTTAATCGATTACACATTTTCTTTTTGTTTAACATTTTATTACTTCCATTCCACAACTATAATTTGATTCTCGAATCTTGTTACATGATTACGAGTAGTTTTGTGGGTACTAT
This sequence comes from Flaveria robusta, assembly GCA_025506415.1. Classification (NCBI taxonomy): domain Eukaryota; kingdom Viridiplantae; phylum Streptophyta; class Magnoliopsida; order Asterales; family Asteraceae; genus Flaveria; species Flaveria robusta. The sequence continues at coordinate 32,591 of JACCIZ010000046.1, forward strand.
ACAACTCCTATTAGTCAATTAGAGAGTTTATGGATCGATATATGACATTGGAATTGACTTAGTGCATTTTGAATTAAAGAGTGTTTAAAGTTGATTGTGAAGTGTTATGGATGTGTCTGGAGAGCAATGGATTGATTTCAACCGTCATTCATGCGGTTTGGTATTCGGTTTTGGTTTTAATGTAAACAATAGATACTATGTGGCATTTGTGATTGACTAGTATGATTCCAATGATAATTATAATAAGATTTGATTATATTAGTTTAAGTGTGTGTTTAGAAGACAAAAGAATCAAAGCTTGATAACGTTGGACGTTGTTAAGGAAAGCAAAACGCTATCGATGCGAGAACAATTGTTGTTTAATGTTTTAGTATAACCATTTTCTTTTCAATGTATTTAGTTGAGCACTCATGATTAGTTTGATGCACTAATCTGTAGTTACATAATATTGATTGAAATACAATTAACCGTTTTTTACTTGGTCGTGCTACATTGATTTGACTTCTTTTTAATCGATTACACATTTTCCTTTTGTTTAATGTGTTATTATCTCCATTCCACAACTTTAATTTGATTTTCGAATTTTGTTAAATGATTACGAGTAGTTTTGTTGGTACTATACAACTTTTGAGAGTCAATTAGGGAGTTTTTGGATCGATATATGACATTGGAATTGACTTAGTGCATTTTCAATTAAAGAGTGTTCAAAGTTGATTGTAAAGTGTAATGGATGAGTTCGGGGAGCAATGGATTGATTTCAAGCGTCATTCTTGCGCTTTCGTCTTCGGTTTTGGTTTTGATGTAAACAATAGATACTATGTAGAATTTGTGATTGACTAGTATGATTCCATTGATAATTATAATAAGATTTGATTATATTGGTTTAAGTGTGTGTTTAGAAGACATAAGAATCAAAACTTAATAACGTTGGACGTTGTTAAGGAAAGCAAAACGCTTTCGATGCGAGAACAATTGTTGTTTAATGTTTTTGTATAACCATTTCTTTTTCAATGTATTTAGTTGAGCATTCATGATTAGTTTGATGCACTAATCTGTAGTTGCATAATTTTGATTGAAATACAATTAATCGTTTTTTACTTGGTCGTGCTACATTGATTAGACTTCTTTTTAATTGATTACACATTTTCTTTTTGTTTAACATGTTTTTACTTCCATTCCACAACTTTAATTTGATTCTCGAATCTTGTTAAATGATTACGAGTAGTTTTGTTGGTACTATACAACTCTTGATAGTTAATTAGGGAGTGTATGGATTGATTTTTGACATTGGAATTGACTTAGTGCATTTTCAATGAAAGAGTGTTCAAAGTTGATTGTAAGTGTTATGGATGAGTTCGGGGAGCAATGGATTGATTTCAAGCGTCATTCGTGCGGTTTCGTCATCGGATTTGGTTTTGATGTAAACAATAGATACTATGTAGCATTTGTGATTGACTAGTATGATTCCAATAATAAGTATAATAAGATTTGATTATATTAGTTTAAGTGTGTGTTTAGAAGACATAAGAATCAAAACTTGATAACGTTGGACGTTGTTAAGGAAAGAAAAACGCTATTGATGCGAGAACAATTGTTGTTTAATGTTTTTGTATAACCATTTCCTTTTCAATGTATTTAGTTGAGCATTCATGATTAGTTTGATGCACTAGTCTGTAGTTGCATAATTTTGATTGAAGTACAATTAACCGTTATTTACTTCGTCGTGCTACATTGATTTGACTTCTTTTTAATCGATTACACATTTTCCTTTTGTTTAACGTGTTATTATCTCCATTCCACAACTTTAATTTGATTCTCGAGTCTTGTTAAATGATTACGAGTAGTTTTGTGGGTACTATACAACTCTTGATAGTTAATTACGGAGTTTATGGATTGATAATTGACATTGGAATTGACTTTGTGCATTTTCAATGAAAGAGTGTTCAAAGTTGATTGTGAAGTGTTATGGATGAGTTCGGGGAGCAATGGATTGATTTCAAGCGTCATTCTTGCGCTTTCGTCTTCGGTTTTGGTTTTGATGTAAACAATAGATACTATGTAGAATTTGTGATTGACTAGTATGATCCCATTGATAATTATAATAAGATTTGATTATATTGGTTTAAGTGTGTGTTTAGAAGACATAAGAATCAAAACTTAATAACGTTGGACGTTGTTAAGGAAAGCAAAACGCTTTCGATGCGAGAACAATTGTTGTTTAATGTTTTTGTATAACCATTTCTTTTCAATGTATTTAGTTGAGCATTCATGATTAGTTTGATGCACTAATCTGTAGTTGCTAATTTTGATTGAAATACAATTAATCGTTTTTTACTTGGTCGTGCTACATTGATTAGACTTCTTTTTAATCGATTACACATTTTCTTTTTGTTTAACATGTTATTACTTCCATTCCACAACTTTAATTTGATTCTCGAATCTTGTTAAATGATTACGAGTAGTTTTGTTGGTACTATACAACTCTTGATAGTTAATTAGGGAGTGTATGGATTGATTTTTGACATTGGAATTGACTTTGTGCATTTTCAATGAAAGAGTGTTCAAAGTTGATTGTAAAGTGTTATGGATGAGTTCGGGGAGCAATGGATTGATTTCAAGCGTCATTCGTGCGGTTTCGTCTTCGGATTTGGTTTTGATGTAAACAATAGATTCTATGTAGCATTTGTGATTGACTAGTATGATTCCAATAATAAGTATAATAAGATTTGATTATATTAGTTTAAGTGTGTGTTTAGAAGACATAAGAATCAAAACTTGATAACGTTGGACGTTGTTAAGGAAAGCAAAACGCTATTGATGCGAAAACAATTGTTGTTTAATGTTTTTGTATAACCATTTCCTTTTCAATGTTTTTAGTTGAGCATTCATGATTAGTTAGATGCACTAGTCTGTAGTTGCATAATTTTGATTGAAGTACAATTAACCGTTATTTACTTCGTCGTGCTACATTGATTTGACTTCTTTTTAATCGATTACACATTTTCTTTTTGTTTAACATGTTATTACTTCCATTACACAACTTTAATTTGATTCTCGAATCTTGTTAAATGATTACGAGTAGTTTTGTGGGTAGTATACAACTCTTGATAGTTAATTAGGGAGTGTATGGATTGATTTTTGACATTGGAATTGACTTTGTGCATTTTCAATGAAAGAGTGTTCAAAGTTGATTGTGAAGTGTTATGGATGAGTTCGGGGAGCAATGGATTGATTTCAAGCGTCATTCGTGCGGTTTCGTCTTCGGTTTTGGTTTTGATGTAAACAATAGATTCTATGTAGCATTTGTGATTAACTAGTATGATTACAATAATAAGTATAATAAGATTTGATTATATTGGTTTAAGTGTGTGTTTAGAAGACATAAGAATCAAAACTTGATAATGTTGGACGTTGTTAAGGAAAGCAAAACGCTATTGATGCGAGAACAATTGTTGTTTAATGTTTTTGTATAACCATTTCCTTTTCAATGTATTTAGTTTAGCATTCATGATTAGTTTGATGCACTAGTCTGTAGTTGCATAATTTTGATTGAAATACAATTAATCGTTTTTTACTTGGTCGTGCTACATTGATTAGACTTCTTTTTAATCGATTACACATTTTCTTTTTGTTTAACATGTTTTTACTTCCATTCCACAACTTTAATTTGATTCTCGAATCTTGTTAAATGATTACGAGTAGTTTTGTTGGTACTATACAACTCTTGATAGTTAATTAGGGAGTGTATGGATTGATTTTTGACATTGGAATTGACTTAGTGCATTTTCAATGAAAGAGTGTTCAAAGTTGATTGTAAAGTGTTATGGATGAGTTCGGGGAGCAATGGATTGATTTCAAGCGTCATTCGTGCGGTTTCGTCATCGGATTTGGTTTTGATGTAAACAATAGATTCTATGTAGCATTTGTGATTGACTAGTATGATTCCAATAATAAGTATAATAAGATTTGATTATATTAGTTTAAGTGTGTGTTTAGAAGACATAAGAATCAAAACTTGATAACGTTGGACGTTGTTAAGGAAAGAAAAACGCTATTGATGCGAGAACAATTGTTGTTTAATGTTTTTGTATAACCATTTCCTTTTCAATGTATTTAGTTGAGCATTCATGATTAGTTTGATGCACTAGTCTGTAGTTGCATAATTTTGATTGAAGTACAATTAACCGTTATTTACTTCGTCGTGCTACATTGATTTGACTTCTTTTTAATCGATTACACATTTTCCTTTTGTTTAACGTGTTATTATCTCCATTCCACAACTTTAATTTGATTCTCGAGTCTTGTTAAATGATTACGAGTAGTTTTGTGGGTACTATACAACTCTTGATAGTTAATTAGGGAGTTTATGGATTGATAATTGACATTGGAATTGACTTTGTGCATTTTCAATGAAAGAGTGTTCAAAGTTGATTGTGAAGTGTTATGGATGAGTTCGGGGAGCAATGGATTGATTTCAAGCGTCATTCTTGCGCTTTCGTCTTCGGTTTTGGTTTTGATGTAAACAATAGATACTATGTAGAATTTGTGATTGACTAGTATGATCCCATTGATAATTATAATAAGATTTGATTATATTGGTTTAAGTGTGTGTTTAGAAGACATAAGAATCAAAACTTAATAACGTTGGACGTTGTTAAGGAAAGCAAAACGCTTTCGATGCGAGAACAATTGTTGTTTAATGTTTTTGTATAACCATTTCTTTTTCAATGTATTTAGTTGAGCATTCATGATTAGTTTGATGCACTAATCTGTAGTTGCTTAATTTTGATTGAAATACAATTAATCGTTTTTTACTTGGTCGTGCTACATTGATTAGACTTCTTTTTAATCGATTACACATTTTCTTTTTGTTTAACATGTTATAACTTCCATTCCACAACTTTAATTTGATTCTCGAATCTTGTTAAATGATTACGAGTAGTTTTGTTGGTACTATACAACTCTTGATAGTTAATTAGGGAGTGTATGGATTGATTTTTGACATTGGAATTGACTTTGTGCATTTTCAATGAAAGAGTGTTCAAAGTTGATTGTGAAGTGTTATGGATGAGTTCGGGGAGCAATGGATTGATTTCAAGCGTCATTCGTGCGGTTTCGTCTTCGGTTTTGGTTTTGATGTAAACAATAGATTCTATGTAGCATTTGTGATTAACTAGTATGATTACAATAATAAGTATAATAAGATTTGATTATATTGGTTTAAGTGTGTGTTTAGAAGACATAAGAATCAAAACTTGATAACGTTGGACGTTGTTAAGGAAAGCAAAACGCTATTGATGCGAGAACAATTGTTGTTTAATGTTTTTGTATAACCATTTCCTTTTCAATGTATTTAGTTTAGCATTCATGATTAGTTTGATGCACTAGTCTGTAGTTGCATAATTTTGATTGAAATACAATTAATCGTTTTTTACTTGGTCATGCTATATTGATTAGACTTCTTTTTAATCGATTACATATTTTCTTTTTGTTTAACATGTTATTACTTCCATTCCTCAACTTTAATTTGATTATTGAATCTTGTTAAATGATTACGAGTAGTTTTGTGGGTACTATACAACTCTTGATAGTTAATTAGGGAGTTTATGGATTGATATTTGACATTGGAATTGACTTTGTGCATTTTCAATGAAAGAGTGTTCAAAGTTGATTGTGAAGTGCTATGGATGAGTTCGGGGAGCAATGGATTGATTTCAAGCGTCATTCGTGCGGTTTCGTCTTCGGATTTGGTTTTGATGTAAACAATAGATACTATGTAGCATTTGTGATTGACTAGTATGATTCCAAAAATAAGTATAATAAGATTTGATTATATTAGTTTAAGTGTGTGTTTAGAAGACATAAGAATCAAAACTTGATAACGTTGGACGTTGTTAAGGAAAGCAAAACGCTATTGATGCGAGAACAATTGTTGTTTAATGTTTTTGTATAACCATTTCCTTTTCAATGTTTTTAGTTGAGCATTCATGATTAGTTAGATGCACTAGTCTGTAGTTGCATAATTTTGATTGAAGTACAATTAACCGTTATTTACTTCGTCGTGCTACATTGATTTGACTTCTTTTTAATCGATTACACATTTTCCTTTTGTTTAACGTGTTATTATCTCCATTCCACAACTTTAATTTGATTCTCGAATCTTGTTAAATGATTACGAGTAGTTTTGTGGGTAGTATACAACTCTTGATAGTCAATTAAGGAGTTTATGGATCGATATATGACATTAGCATTGACTTAGTGCATTTTCAATGAAAGAGTGTTCAAAGTTGATTGTGAAGTGTTATGGATGAGTTCGGGGAGCAATGGATTGATTTCAAGCGTCATTCGTGCGGTTTCGTCTTCGGTTTTGGTTTTGATGTAAACAATAGATACTATGTAGAATTTGTGATTGACTAGTATGATTCCATTAATAATTATAATAAGATTTGATTATATTGGTTTAAGTGTGTGTTTAGAAGACATAAGAATCAAAACTTAATAACGTTGGACGTTGTTAAGGAAAGCAAAACGCTTTCGATGCGAGAACAATTGTTGTTTAATGTTTTTGTATAACCATTTCTTTTTCAATGTATTTAGTTAAGCATTCATGATTAGTTTGATGCACTAATCTGTAGTTGCATAATTTTGATTGAAATACAATTAATCGTTTTTTACTTGGTCGTGCTACATTGATTAGACTTCTTTTTAATCGATTACACATTTTCTTTTTGTTTAACATGTTATTACTTCCATTCCACAACTTTAATTTGATTCTCGAATCTTGTTAAATGATTACGAGTAGTTTTGTTGGTACTATACAACTCTTGATAGTTAATTAGGGAGTGTATGGATTGATTTTTGACATTGGAATTGACTTTGTGCATTTTCAATGAAAGAGTGTTCAAAGTTGATTGTAAAGTGTTATGGATGAGTTCGGGGAGCAATGGATTGATTTCAAGCGTCATTCTTGTGGTTTCGTCTTCGGATTTGGTTTTGATGTAAACAATAGATTCTATGTAGCATTTGTGATTAACTAGTATGATTACAATAATAAGTATAATAAGATTTGATTATATTAGTTTAAGTGTGTGTTTAGAAGACATAAGAATCAAAACTTGATAACGTTGGACGTTGTTAAGGAAAGCAAAACGCTATTGATGCGAGAACAATTGTTGTTTAATGTTTTTGTATAACCATTTCCTTTTCAATGTATTTAGTTGAGCATTCATGATTAGTTTGATGCACTAGTCTGTAGTTGCATAATTTTGATTGAAATACAATTAATCGTTTTTTACTTGGTCATGCTATATTGATTAGACTTCTTTTTAATCGATTACACATTTTCTTTTTGTTTAACATGTTATTACTTCCATTCCTCAACTTTAATTTGATTATTGAATCTTGTTAAATGATTACGAGTAGTTTTGTGGGTACTACACAACTCTTGATAGTTAATTAGGGAGTTTATGGATTGATATTTGACATTGGAATTGACTTTGTGCATTTTCAATGAAAGAGTGTTCAAAGTTGATTGTGAAGTGCTATGGATGAGTTCGGGGAGCAATGGATTGATTTCAAGCGTCATTCGTGCGGTTTCGTCTTCGGTTTTGGTTTTGATGTAAACAATAGATACTATGTAGAATTTGTGATTGACTAGTATGATTCCATTGATAATTATAATAAGATTTGATTATATTGGTTTAAGTGTGTGTTTAGAAGACATAAGAATCAAAACATAATAACGTTGGACGTTGTTAAGGAAAGCAAAACGCTTTCGATGCGAGAACAATTGTTGTTTAATGTTTTTGTATAACCATTTCTTTTTCAATGTATTTAGTTGAGCATTCATGATTAGTTTGATGCACTAATCTGTAGTTGCGTAATTTTGATTGAAATACAATTAATCGTTTTTTACTTGGTCGTGCTACATTGATTAGACTTCTTTTTAATCGATTACACATTTTCTTTTTGTTTAACATGTTATTACTTCCATTCCACAACTTTAATTTGATTCTTGAATCTTGTTAAATGATTACGAGTAGTTTTGTTGGTACTATACAACTGTTGATAGTTAATTAGGGAGGGTATGGATTGATTTTGACATTGGAATTGACTTTGTGCATTTTCAATGAAAATGTGTTCAAAGTTGATTGTAAAGTGTTATGGATGAGTTCGGGGAGTAATGGATTGACTTCAAGCGTCATTCGTGCGGTTTCGTCTTCGGATTTGGTTTTGATGTAAACAATAGATACTATGTAGCATTTGTGATTGACTAGTATGATTCCAATAATAAGTATAATAAGATTTGATTATATTAGTTTAAGTGTGTGTTTAGAAGACGTAAGAATCAAAACTTGATAATGTTGGACGTTGTTAAGGAAAGCAAATCGCTATCGATGCAAGAACAATTGTTGTTTAATGTTTTAGTATAACCATTTCCTTTTCAATGTATTTAGTTGAGCATTCATGATTAGTTTGATGCACTAATCTGTAGTTACATAATATTGATTGAAATACAATTAACTGTTATTTACTTGGTCGTGCTACATTGATTTGACTTTTTTTTAATCGATTACACATTTTCCTTTTGTTTAACGTGTTATTATCTCCATTCCACAACTTTAATTTGATTCTCGAGTCTTGCTAAATGATTACGAGTAGTTTTGTGGGTACTATACAACTATTGATAGTCAATTAAGGAGTTTATGATCGATATATGACATTGAATTGACTTAGTGCATTTTCAATGAAAGAGTGTTCAAAGTTGATTGTGAAGTGTTATGGATGAGTTCGGGAGCAATGGATTGATTTCAAGCGTCATTCGTGCGGTTTCGTCTTCGGTTTGGTTTTGATGTAAACAATAGATACTATGTAGAATTTGTGATTGACTAGTATGATTCCATGATAATTATAATAAGATTTGATTATATTGGTTTAAGCGTGTGTTTAGAAGACATAAGAATCAAAACTTAATAACGTTGGACGTTGTTAAGAAAAGCAAAACGCTATCGATGCGAGAACAATTGTTGTTTAATGTTTTAGTATAACCATTTCCTTTTCAATGTATTTAGTTGAGCAGTCATGATTAGTTTGATGCACTAATCTGTAGTTACATAATATTGATTGAAGTACAATTAACCGTTATTTACTTCGTCGTGTTACATTGATTTGACTTATTTTTAATCGATTACACATTTTTCTTTTGTTTAACGTGTTATTATCTCCATTCCACAACTTTAATTAAATTCTCGAATCTTGTTAAATGATTACGAGTAGTTTTGTGAGTACTATACAACTCTTGAGAGTCAATTAGGGAGTTTATGGATCAAAATATGACATTAGAATTGACTTAGTGCATTTTCAATTAAAGAGTGTTCAAAGTTGATTGTGAAGTTTTATGGATGTGTCTGGAGAGCAATGGATTGATTTCAAGCGTCATTCGTGCGGTTTGTATCGGTTTTGGTTTTAATGTAAACAATAGATACTATGTAGCATTTGTGATTGACTAGTATGATTCCAATGATAATTATAATAAGATTTGATTATATTAGTTTAAGTGTGTGTTTAGAAGACAAAAGAATCAAAACTTGATAACGTTGGACGTTGTTAAGGAAAGCAAAACGCTATCGATGCAAGCACAATTGTTGTTTAATGTTTTAGTATAACCATTACCTTTTCAATGTATTCAGTTGAGCGTTAATGATTAGTTTGATGCACTAATCTGTAGTTACATAATGTTGATTGAAATACAATTAACCGTTATTTACTTGGTCGTGCTACATTGATTTGACTTCTTTTTAATCAATTACACATTTTCTTTTGGTTTAACGTGTTATTATCTCCATTCCACAATTTTAATTTGATTCTCGAATCTTGTTAAATAATTACGAGTAGTTTTGTAGGTACTATGCAACTATTGATAGTCAATTACGGAGTTTATGGATCGATATACGACATTAGAATTTGCTTAGTGCATTTTCAATGAAAGAGGGTTCAAAGTTGATTTTGAAGTGTTATGGATGAGTTCGGGGAACACTTGATTGATTTCAAGCGTCATTCGTGCGGTTTCGTCTTCGGTTTTGGTTTTGATGTAAACAATAGATACTATGTAGAAATTGTGATTGACTAGTATGATTTGATTGATAATTATAATAAGATTTGATTATACTGGTTTAAGTGTGTGTTTCGAAGACATAAGAATCAAAACTTAATAACGGTGGACGTTGTTATGGAAAGCGAAGCGCAATCGATGCGAGAACAATTGTTGTTTAATGTTTTTGTATAACTAGTTCCTTTTCCATGTATTTAGTTGAGCATTCATGACTAGTTTGATGCACTAATCTGTAGTTGCATAATTTTGATTGAAATACAATTATCCGTTTTTTACTTGGTCGTGCTACATTGATTCGACTTCTTTTTAATCGATTACACATTTTCTTTTTGTTTAACATGTTATTACTTCCATTCCTCAACTTTAATTTGATTATCGAATCTTGTTAAATGATTACGAGTAGTTTTGTGGGTACTATACAACTCTTGATAGTTAATTAGAGAGTTTATGGATTGATATTTGACATTGGAATTGACTTTGTGCATTTTCAATGAAAGAGTATTCAAAGTTGATTGTGAAGTGTTATGGATGAGTTCGGGGAGCAATGGATTGCTTTCAAGCGTCATTCATGCGGTTTCGTCTTCAGTTTTGGTTTTGATGTAAACAATAGATACTATGTGGAATTTGTGATTGACTAGTATGATTTCATTGATAATTATAATAAGATTTGATTATACTGGTTTAAGTGTGTGTTTCGAAGACATAAGAATCAAAACTTATAACGTGGACGTTGTTAAGGAAAGCAAACGCTATCGATGCGAGAACAATTGTTGTTTAATGTTTTTGTATAACTAGTTCCTTTTCCATGTATTTAGTTGAGCATTCATGATTAGTTTGATGCACTAATCTGTAGTTGCATAATTTTGATTGAAATACAATTATCCGTTTTTTACTTGGTCGTGCTACATTGATTCGACTTCTTTTTAATCGATTACACATTTTCTTTTGTTTAACATGTTATTACTTCCATTCCACAACTTTAATTTGATTCTCGAATCTTGTTAAATGATTACGAGTAGTTTTGTGGGTACTATACAACTCTTGATAGTTAATTAGGGAGTTTATGGATTGATATTTGACATTGGAATTGACTTTGTGCATTTTCAATGAAAGAGTTCAAAGTTGATTGTGAAGTGTTATGGATGAGTTCGGGAGCAATGGATTGATTTCAAGCGTCATTCATGCGGTTTCGTCTTCAGTTTTGGTTTTGATGTAAACAATAGATACTATGTGGAATTTGTGATTGACTAGTATGATTTCATTGATAATTATAATAAGATTTGATTATATTGGTTTAAGTGTGTGTTTAGAAGACATAAGAATCAAAACTTAATAACGTGGACGTTGTTATGGAAAGCGAAACGCTATCGATGCGAGAACAATTGTTGTTTAATATTTTTGTATAACTAGTTCCTTTTCCATGTATTTAGTTGAGCATTCATGATTAGTTTGATGCACTAATCTGTAGTTGCATAATTTGATTGAAATACAATTATCCGTTTTTTACTTGGTCGTGCTACATTGATTCGACTTCTTTTTAATCGATTACACATTTTCTTTTTGTTTAACATGTTATTACTTCCATTCCACAACTTTAATTTGATTCTCGAATCTTGTTAAATGATTACGAGTAGTTTTGTGGGTACTATACAACTCTTGATAGTTAATTAGGGAGTTTATGGATTGATATTTGACATTGGAATTGACTTTGTGCATTTTCAATGAAAGAGTGTTCAAAGTTGATTGTGAAGTGTTATGGATGAGTTCGGGGAGCAATGGATTGATTTCAAGCGTCATTCGTGCGGTTTCGTCTTCGGTTTTGGTTTTGATGTAAACAATAGATACTATGTGGAATTTGTGATTGACTAGTATGATTTCATTGATAATTATAATAAGATTTGATTATATGGTTTAAGTGTGTGTTTAGAAGACATAAGAATCAAAACTTAATAACGTTGGACGTTGTTAGGAAAGCGAAACGCTAGATGCGAGAACAATTGTTGTTTAATGTTTTTGTATAACTAGTTCCTTTTCCATGTATTTAGTTGAGCAGTCATGATTAGTTTGATGCACTAATCTGTAGTTGCATAATTTTGATTGAAATACAATTAACCGTTTTTACTTGGTCGTGCTACATTGATTAGACTTCTTTTTAATCGATTACACATTTTATTTTTGTTTAACGTGTTATTACCTCCATTCCATAACTTTAGTTTGATTCTCGAATCTTGTTAAATGATTACGAGTAGTTTTGTGGGTACTATACAACTCTTGATAGTCAATTAGGGAGTTTATGGATCGATATTTGACATTGGAATTGACTTAGTGCTTTTCAATGAAAGAGGGTTTAAAGTTGATTGTGAAGTGTTATGGATGAGTTAGTGGAGGAAAGGATTGAATTCAAGCATCATTCGTGCTGTTTCGTATTCGGTTTTGGTTTTGATGTAAACAATAGATACTATGTAGCATTTGTGATTGACTAGTATGATTCCAATATAATTATAATAAAATTTTATTATATTAGTTTAAGTGTGTGTTTAGAAGACATAAGAATCAAAAGTTGATAACATTGGATGTTGTTAAGGAAGACAAAACGCTATCGATGCGAGAACAATTGTTGTTTAATGTGTTTGTATAACCATTTTCTTTTCAATGTATTTAGTTGAACATTCATGATTAGTTTTATGCACTAATCTGTAGTTACATAATTTTGATTGAAATACAATTAACCGTTTTTTACTTGGTCGTGCTACATTGATTAGACTTCTTTTTAATCGATTACACATTTTCTTTTTGTTTAACATGTTATTACTTCCATTCCAGAACTTTAATTTGATTCTAGAATCCTGTTAAATGATTACGAGTAGTTTTGTGGGTACTATGCAACTATTGATAGTTAATTAAGGAGTTTATGGATCGATATTTGACATTGGAATTGACTTAGTACATTTTTAGTTAAAGAGTGTTCATAGTTGACTGTGAAGTGTTATGGATGTGTCTGGAGAGCAGTGGATTGATTTCAAGCGTCATTCGTGCGGTTTGTATTCGGTTTTGGTTTTAATGTAAACAATAGATACTATGTAGCATTTGTGATTGACTAGTATGATTCCAATCATAATTATAATAAATTTGATTATATTAGTTTAAGTGTGTGTTTAGAAGACAAAAGAATCAAAACTTGATAACGTTGGATGTTGTTAAGGAAAGCAAAACGCTATCGATGCAAGAACAATTGTTGTTTAATGTTTTAGTATAACCATTACCTTTTCAATGTATTTAGTTGAGCATTCATGATTAGTTTGATGCACCAATCTTTAGTTACATAATATAGATTGAAATACAATTAACCGTTATTTACTTGGTCGTGCTACATTGATTTGACTTCTTTTTAATCGATTACACATTTTCTTTTTGTTTAACTTGTTATTACCTCCGTTCCACAACTTTAATTTGATTCTCGATTCTTGTTAAATGATTACGAGTAGTTTTGTGGGTACTATGCAACTATTGATAGTCAATTAGGGAGTTTATAGATTGATATACGACATTAGAATTTGCTTAGTGTATTTTCAATGAAAGAGGGTTCAAAGTTGATTTTGAAGTGTTATGGATGAGTTCGGGGAGCAATGGATTGATTTCAAGCGTCATTCGTGCGGTTTCGTCTTCGGTTTTTCTTTTGATGTAAACAATAGATACTATGTAGAATTTGTGATTGACTATGATTCCAATGATAATTATAATAAGATTTGATTATATTGGTTTAAGTGTGTGTTTAGAAGACATAAGAATCATAACTTAATAACGGTGGACGTTGTTAGGGAAAGCGAAACGCAATCGATGCGAGGATAATTGTTGTTTAATGTTTTTGTATAACTAGTTCCTTTTCCATATATTTAGTTGAGCATTCATGATTAGTTTGATGCACTAATATGTTGTTGAATAATTTTGATTGAAATACAATTATCCGTTTTTTACTTGGTCGTGCTATATTGATTAGACTTCTTTTTAATCGATTACACATTTTATTTTTGTTTAACGTGTTATTACCTCCATTCCATAACTTTAGTTTGATTCTTGAATGTTGTTAAATGATTACGAGTAGTTTTGTGGGTTCTATACAACTCTTGATAGTCAATTAGGGAGTTTATGGATCGATATTTGACTTTGGAATTGACTTAGTGCTTTTCAATGAAATAGGGTTTAAAGTTGATTGTGAAGTGGTATGGATGAGTTGGTGGAGGAATGTATTGAATTCAAGCATCATTCGTGCGATTTCGTATTCGGTTTTGGTTTTGATGTAAACAATAGATACTATGTAGCATTTGTGATTGAATAGTATGATTCCAATGACAATTATAATAAGATTTGAATATATTAGTTTAAGTGTGTGTTTAGAAGACATCAGAATCAAAACTTGATAACGTTGGATGTTGTTAAGGAAAGCAAAACGCTATCGATGCGAGAACAATTGTTGTTTAATGTGTTTATATAACCATTTCCTTTTCAATGCATTTAGTTGAGCATTCATGATTAGTTTGATGCACTAATCTGTAGTTACATAATTTTGATTGAAATACAATTAACCGTTTTTTACTTGGTCGTGCTACATTGATTAGACTTCTTTTTAATCAATTACACATTTTTTTTTGTTTAACATGTTATTACTTCCATTTCACAACTTTAATTTGATTCTCGTATCTTGTTTAACGATTACGAGTAGTTTTGTGGGTACTATACAACTCTTGATAGTTAATTAGGGAGTTTATGGATCGATATTTGACATTGGAATTGACTTAATGCATTTTCAATGAAAGAGTGTTCAAAGTTGATTGTGAAGTGTTATGGATGAGTTCAGGGAGCAATGGATTGATTTCAAGCGTCATTCGTGCGGTTTCGTCTTCGGTTTTGGTTTTGATGTAAACAATAGGTAATATGTAGAATTTGTGATTGACTAGTATGATTTCAAAGATAATTATTATAAGATTTGGTTATATTGGTTTAAGAGTCTGTTTAGAAGTCATAAGAATCAAAACTTAATAACGGTGGACGTTGTTAAGGAAAGCAAAACGCAATCGATGCGAGAACAATTGTTGTTTAATGTTTTTGTATAACTAGTTTCTTTTCAATGTATTTAGTTGAGCATTCATGATTAGTTTGATGCACTAATCTGTAGTTGCATAATTTTGATTAAAATACAATTAACCTTTTTTTACTTGGTCGTGTTACATTGATTAGATTTCTTTTTAATCAATTACACATTTTCTTTTTGTTTAACATGTTATTACTTCGATTCGACAACTTTAATTTGATTCTCGTATCTTGTTTAACGATTTCGAGTAGTTTTGTGGGTTTTATACAACTCTTGATAGTTAATTAGGGAGTTTATGGATCGATATTTGACATTGGAATTACCTTTGTGCATTTTCAATGAAAGAGGTTTCAAAGTTGATTATGAAGAGTTATGGATGAGTTCGGGGAGCAATGGATTGATTTCAAGCGTCATTCGTGCGGTTTCGTCTTCGGTTTTGGTTTTGATGTAAACAACAGATAATATGCAGAATTTGTGATTGACTAGTATGATTGCAATGATAATTATTATAAGATTTGGTTATATTGGTTTAAGAGTGTGTTTAGAAGACATAAGAATCAAATCTTAATAACGGTGGACGTTGTTAAGGATAGCGAAACGCAATCTATGCGAGAACAATTGTTGTTTAATGTTTTTGTATAACTAGTTCCTTTTCAATGTATTTAGTTGAGCATTCTTGATTAGTTTGATGCACTAATCTGTAGTTATATAATATTGATTGAAATACAATTAACCGTTATTTACATGGTCATGCTACATTGATTTGACTTCTTTTTAATCGATTACACATTTTCTTTTTGTTTAACGTGTTATTATCTCCATTCCACAACTTTAATTTGATTCTACAATCTTGTTAAATGATTACGAGTAGTTTTGTGGGTACTATACAACTCTTGGTAGTCAATTAGGGAGTTTATGGATCGATATATGACAACGGAATTGACTTTGTGCATTTTCAATTAAAGAGTGTTCAAAGTTGATTGTGAAGTGTTATGGATGTGTTTGGGGAGCAATAGATTGATTTCAAGCGTCATTCGTGCGGATTTGTACTCGGTTTTGGTTTTAATGTAAACTATAGATACTACGTAGCATTTGTGATTGACTAGTATAATTCCAATGATAATTATAATAAGATTTGATAATATTGGTTTAAGTGTGTGTTTAGAAGACATAAGAATCAAAACTTTATAACGTTGGACGTTGTTAAGGAAAACAAAACGATATCGATGTGAGAACAATTGTTGTTTAATGTTTTTGTTTAACCATTTCCTTTTTAATGTATTTAGTTGAGCATTCATGATTAGTTTGATGCACTAATCTGTAGTTGCATAATTTTGATTGAAACACAATTAACCTTTTTTCACTTGGTCGTGCTACGTTGATTATACTTCTTTTTAATCGATTACACATTTTCTTTTTGTTTAACGTGTTATTACCTCCATTCCATAACTTTAATTTGATTCTCGAATCTTGTAAAACGATTACGAGTAGTTTTGTGGGTACTATACAACTCTTGATAGTCAATTAGAGAGTTTATGGATCAATATTGGACATTGGAATTGACTTAGTACATTTTCAATGAAACATTGTTTAAAGTTGATTGTGAAGTGTTATGGTCGAGTTAGTGGACGAATGGATTGATTTCAAGCGTCATTCGTGAGGTTTCGTATTCGGTTTGGGTTTTGATGTAAACAATAGATACTATGTAGCATATGTGATTGACTAGGATGATTCAAATGATAATTATAATGAGATTTGATTATATTCATCTAAGTGTGTGTTTTGAAGACATAAGAATCAAAACGTGATAACGTTGGATGTTGTGAAGGAATGAAAAACGCTATCGATGCAAGAATAATTGTTGTTTATAGTATTAGTATAACCACTTCCTTTTCAATATATTTAGTTGAGAATTCATGATTAGTTTGATGCACTAATCTGTTGTTACATAATATTGATTGAAATACAATTAACCATTATTTACTTGGTCGTGCTACATTGATTTGACTTCTTTTTAATTGATTACACATTTTCTTTTTGTTTAACGTGTTATTACCTTCATTCCACAACTTTAATTTGATTCTCGAATCTTGTTAAATGATTACGAGTAGTTTTGTGGGTACTATACAACTCTTGATAGTCAATTAGAGAGTTTATGGATTGATATATGACATTGGAATTGACTTAGTGCATTTTTAATTAAAGAGTGTTCATAGTTGATTGTGAAGTGTTATGGATGTGTCTCGGGAGCAATGGATTGATTACAAGAGTCATTCGTGCGGTTTTGTATTCGGTTTTGGTTTTCATGTAAACTATAGATACTATGTAGCATTTGTGATTGACTAGTATGATTCTAATGATAATTATAATAAGATTTGATTATATTGGTTTAAGTGTGTGTTTAGAAGACATAAGAATCAAAACTTGATAACGTTGGACGTTGTTAAGGAAAGCAAAACGCTATCGATGCGAGAACAATTGTTGTTTACTGTTTTTGTATAACCAGTTCTTTTTCAATGTATTTAGTTGAGCATTCATGATTAGTTTGATGCACTAATCTTTAGTTGTATAATATTGATTGAAATACAATTAACCGTTATTTACTTGGTCGTGCTACATTGATTTGACTTCTTTTTAATCGATTACATATTTTCTTTTTGATTAACGTGTTATTACCTCCATTCCATAACTTTAATTTGATTTTCGAATTTTGTTAAACGATTACGAGTAATTTTGTGGGTACTATACAACTCTTGATACGCAATTAGTGAGTTTATGGATCGATATTGACATTGGAATTGACTTAGTGCATTTTCAATGAAAGAGTGTTTAAAGTTGATTGTGAAGTGTGATGGATGAGTTAGTGGAGGAATGGATTGAATTCAATCGTCATTCGTGCGGTTTCGTATTCGGTTGTCGTTTTGATGTAAACAATAGATACTATGTAGCATTTGTGATTGACTAGTATGATTCAAATGACAATTATAATAAGATTTGTTTATATTGGTTTAAGTGTGTGTTTAGAAGACATAAGAATCAAAACTTGATAACGTTGGACGTTGTTAAGGACGCAAAACGCTATCGATGCAAGAACAATTGTTGTTTAATGTTTTAGTAAAACCATTTCCTTTTCATGTATTTAGTTGAGCATTCATGATTAGTTTGTGCACTAATCTGTAGTTACATAATATTGATTGAAATAATTAACCGTTATTTACTTGGTCGTGCTACATTGATTGGACTTTTTTTAATCGATTACACATTCTCTTTTTGTTTAACGTTTTATTACCTCCATTCCACAACTTTTCTCGTATCTTGTCAATGATTACGAGTAGTTTTGTGGGTACTATACAACTCTTGATAGTCAATTAGGGAGTTTACGGATCTATGTTTGACATTCGAATTGACTTAGTGGATTTTCAATGAAAGAGTATTTAAAGTTGATTGTGAAGTGTTATGGATGAGTTAGTGGAGGAATGGATTGAATTCAAGCGTCATTCGTGCGGTTTCGTATTCGGTTTTGGTTTTGATGTAACAATAGATACTATGTAGCATTGTGATTGACTAGTATGATTCGAATGATAATTATAATAAGATTTGATTATATTAGTTTATGTGTGTGTTTAGAAGACATAAGAATCAAACTTGATAATGTTGGATGTTGTTAAGGAAAGCAAAAGCTATCGATGCGAGAACAATTGTTGTTTAATGTGTTTGTATAACCATTTCCTTTTCAATGTATTTAGTTGTGCATTTATGATTAGTTTGATACACTAATCTGTAGTTGCATAATTTTGATTGAAATACAATTAACCAATTTTTATTTGGTCGTGCTACATTCATTAGACTACTTTTTAATCGATTACACATTTTATTTTTGTTTAGCGTGTTATTACCTCCATTCCATAATTTTAATTTGATTCTCGAATCTTGTTAAACGCTTACGAGTAGTTTTGTGGGTACTATACAACTCTTGATAGTCAATTAGTGAGTTTGTGGATCGATATTTGACATTGGAATTGACTTAGTGTATTTACAATGAAAGATTGTTTAAAGTTGATTGTGAAGTGTTATGGATGAGTTAGTGGACGAATGGATTGATTTTAAGCGTCATTCGTGCGGTTTCGTATTCGGTTTTGGTTTTGATGTAAACAATAGATACTATGTAGCATTTGTGATTGACTTGTATGGTTCCAATGATAATTATAATGAGATTTGATTATATTGGTCTAAGCGTGTGTTTAGAAGACATAAGAATCAAAACTTGATAACGTTGAATGTTGTTAAGGAAAGAAATACGCTATCGATGCAAGAAAATTGTTGTTTAATTTTTTATAACTTTTCTTTTCAATGTATTTAGTTGAGCATTCATGATTAGTTTGATGCACTAATCTGTGGTTACATAATATTGATTGAAATACAATTAACCGTTATTTACTTGGTCGTGCTACGTTGATTTGACTTCTTTTTAATTGATTACACATTTTCTTTTTGCTTAACGTGTTATTACCTCCATTCCACAACTTTAATTTGATGCTCGAATCTTGTTAAATGATTACGAGTAGTTTTGTGGGTACTATACAACTCTTGATAGTCAATTAGGGAGTTTATGGATCGATATATGACATTGGAATTGACTTAGTGCATTTTCAATTAAAGAGTGTTCAAAGTTGATTGTGAAGTGTTATGGATGTGTCTGGGGAGCAATGGATTGATTTCAAGCGTCATTCGTGCGGTTTCGTATTGGCTTTTGGTTTGGATGTAAACAATAGATACTATGTAGCAATTGTGATTAACTAGTATGATTTCAATGATAATTATTATAAGATTTGATTATATTGGTTTAAGTGTGTGTTTAGAAGACATAAGAATCACAACTTGATAACGTTGGACGTTGTTAAGGAACGCCAAACACTATCGATGCGGGAACGACTGTTGTTTATTTTTTTTCTATAACTAGTTCTTTTTCAATGTATTTAGTTGAGCATTCTTGATTAGTTTGATGCACTAATCTTTAGTTGAATAATATTGATTTAAATACAATTAACCGTCATTTACTTGGTCGTGCTACATTGATATGAGTTCTTTTTAATCGATTACACATTTTCTTTTTGTTTAATGTGTTATTACTTCCATTCCACAACTTTAATTTGATTCTCTAATCTTGTTAAATGATTACGAGTAGTTTTGTGGATACTATACAACTCTTGATAGTCAATTAGGGAGCTTATGGATTGATATTTGACATTGGAATTGACTTAGTGCATTTTCATTGAAAGAGTGTTTTATGTTGATTGTGAAGTGTTATGGATGAGTTAGTGGACGAATGGATTGATTTCAAGCGTCATTCGTGCGGTTTCGTATTGGCTTTTGGTTTCGATGTAAATAATAGATACTATGTAGCACTTGTGATTGACTAGTATGATTCCAGTGATAATTATAATAAAATTTGATTATATTGGCTTAAGTGTGTGTTTAGAAGACATAAGAATCAAAACTTGATAAAGTTGGACGTTGTTAAGGAAAGCAAAACGCTATCGGTGCGAGAACAATTGTTGTTTAATGTTTTAGTATAATCATTTCCTTTTCAATGTATTTAGTTGATCATTTATGATTAGATTGATGCACTAATCTGTAGTTACATAATATTGATTGAAATACAATTAACTGTTATTTACTTGGTCGTGCTACTTTGATTTGACTTCTTTTTAATCGACTACACATTTTCTTTTGATAATGTGTTATTACCTCCATTCCACAACTTTAATTTGATTCTCGAATCTTGTTAAATGATTACGAGTAGTTTTGTGGGTACTATACAACTCTTGATAGTCAATTAGAGAGTTTATGGATTGATATATGACATTGGAATTGACTTAGTACATTTTTAATTAAAGAGTGTTCATAGTTGATTGTGAAGTGTTATGGATGTGTCTCGGGAGCAATGGATTGATTACAAGAGTCATTCGTGCGGTTTTGTATTCGGTTTTGGTTTTCATGTAAACTATAGATACTATGTAGCATTTGTGATTGACTAGTATGATTCTAATGATAATTATAATAAGATTTGATTATATTGGTTTAAGTGTGTGTTTAGAAGACATAAGAATCAAAACTTGATAACGTTGGACGTTGTTAAGGAAAGCAAAACGCTATCGATGCGAGAACAATTGTTGTTTACTGTTTTTATATAACCAGTTCTTTTTCAATGTATTTAGTTGAGCATTCATGATTAGTTTGATGCACTAATCTTTAGTTGTATAATATTGATTGAAATACAATTAACCGTTATTTACTTGGTCGTGCTACATTGATTTGACTTCTTTTTAATCGATTACATATTTTCTTTTTGATTAACGTGTTATTACCTCCATTCCATAACTTTAATTTGATTTTCGAATTTTGTTAAACGATTACGAGTAATTTTGTGGGTACTATACAACTCTTGATACGCAATTAGTGAGTTTATGGATCGATATTTGACATTGGAATTGACTTAGTGCATTTTCAATGAAAGAGTGTTTAAAGTTGATTGTGAAGTGTGATGGATGAGTTAGTGGAGGAATGGATTGAATTCAATCGTCATTCGTGCGGTTTCGTATTCGGTTGTCGTTTTGATGTAAACAATAGATACTATGTAGCATTTGTGATTGACTAGTATGATTCGAATGACAATTATAATAAGATTTGTTTATATTGGTTTAAGTGTGTGTTTAGAAGACATAAGAATCAAAACTTGATAACGTTGGACGTTGTTAAGGACGCAAAACGCTATCGATGCAAGAACAATTGTTGTTTAATGTTTTAGTAAAACCATTTCCTTTTCAATGTATTTAGTTGAGCATTCATGATTAGTTTGATGCACTAATCTGTAGTTACATAATATTGATTGAAATATAATTAACCGTTATTTACTTGGTCGTGCTACATTGATTGGACTTTTTTTTAATCGATTACACATTCTCTTTTTGTTTAACGTTTTATTACCTCCATTCCACAACTTTTCTCGTATCTTGTCAAATGATTACGAGTAGTTTTGTGGGTACTATACAACTCTTGATAGTCAATTAGGGAGTTTACGGATCTATGTTTGACATTCGAATTGACTTAGTGGATTTTCAATGAAAGAGTATTTAAAGTTGATTGTGAAGTGTTATGGATGAGTTAGTGGAGGAATGGATTGAATTCAAGCGTCATTCGTGCGGTTTCGTATTCGGTTTTGGTTTTGATGTAACAATAGATACTATGTAGCAATTGTGATTGACTAGTATGATTCGAATGATAATTATAATAAGATTTGATTATATTAGTTTATGTGTGTGTTTAGAAGACATAAGAATCAAAACTTGATAATGTTGGATGTTGTTAAGGAAAGCAAAAAGCTATCGATGCGAGAACAATTGTTGTTTAATGTGTTTGTATAACCATTTCCTTTTCAATGTATTTAGTTGTGCATTTATGATTAGTTTGATACACTAATCTGTAGTTGCATAATTTTGATTGAAATACAATTAACCAATTTTTATTTGGTCGTGCTACATTCATTAGACTACTTTTTAATCGATTACACATTTTATTTTTGTTTAGCGTGTTATTACCTCCATTCCATAATTTTAATTTGATTCTCGAATCTTGTTAAACGCTTACGAGTAGTTTTGTGGGTACTATACAACTCTTGATAGTCAATTAGTGAGTTTGTGGATCGATATTTGACATTGGAATTGACTTAGTGTATTTACAATGAAAGATTGTTTAAAGTTGATTGTGAAGTGTTATGGATGAGTTAGTGGACGAATGGATTGATTTTAAGCGTCATTCGTGCGGTTTCGTATTCGGTTTTGGTTTTGATGTAAACAATAGATACTATGTAGCATTTGTGATTGACTTGTATGGTTCCAATGATAATTATAATGAGATTTGATTATATTGGTCTAAGCGTGTGTTTAGAAGACATAAGAATCAAAACTTGATAACGTTGAATGTTGTTAAGGAAAGAAATACGCTATCGATGCAAGAAAAATTGTTGTTTAATGTATTAGTATAACCATTTTCTTTTCAATGTATTTAGTTGAGCATTCATGATTAGTTTGATGCACTAATCTGTGGTTACATAATATTGATTGAAATACAATTAACCGTTATTTACTTGGTCGTGCTACGTTGATTTGACTTCTTTTTAATTGATTACACATTTTCTTTTTGCTTAACGTGTTATTACCTCCATTCCACAACTTTAATTTGATGCTCGAATCTTGTTAAATGATTACGAGTAGTTTTGTGGGTACTATACAACTCTTGATAGTCAATTAGGGAGTTTATGGATCGATATATGACATTGGAA
This sequence comes from Flaveria robusta, assembly GCA_025506415.1. Classification (NCBI taxonomy): domain Eukaryota; kingdom Viridiplantae; phylum Streptophyta; class Magnoliopsida; order Asterales; family Asteraceae; genus Flaveria; species Flaveria robusta. The sequence continues at coordinate 56,132 of JACCIZ010000046.1, forward strand.
TTGACTTAGTGCATTTTCAATTAAAGAGTGTTCAAAGTTGATTGTGAAGTGTTATGGATGTGTCTGGGGAGCAATGGATTGATTTCAAGCGTCATTCGTGCGGTTTCGTATTGGCTTTTGGTTTGGATGTAAACAATAGATACTATGTAGCAATTGTGATTAACTAGTATGATTTCAATGATAATTATTATAAGATTTGATTATATTGGTTTAAGTGTGTGTTTAGAAGACATAAGAATCACAACTTGATAACGTTGGACGTTGTTAAGGAACGCCAAACGCTATCGATGCGGGAACGATTGTTGTTTATTTTTTTTGTATAACTAGTTCTTTTTCAGTGTATTTAGTTGAGCATTCTTGATTAGTTTGATGCACTAATCTTTAGTTGAATAATATTGATTTAAATACAATTAACCGTCATTTACTTGGTCGTGCTACATTGATATGAGTTCTTTTTAATCGATTACACATTTTCTTTTTGTTTAATGTGTTATTACTTCCATTCCACAACTTTAATTTGATTCTCTAATCTTGTTAAATGATTACGAGTAGTTTTGTGGATACTATACAACTCTTGATAGTCAATTAGGGAGCTTATGGATAGATATTTGACATTGGAATTGACTTAGTGCATTTTCATCGAAAGAGTGTTTTATGTTGATTGTGAAGTGTTATGGATGAGTTAGTGGACGAATGGATTGATTTCAAGCGTCATTCGTGCGGTTTCATATTGGCTTTTGGTTTCGATGTAAATAATAGATACTATGTAGCACTTGTGATTGACTAGTATGATTCCAGTGATAATTATAATAAAATTTGATTATATTGGTTTAAGTGTGTGTTTAGAAGACATAAGAATCAAAACTTGATAAAGTTGGACGTTGTTAAGGAAAGCAAAACGCTATCGGTGCGAGAACAATTGTTGTTTAATGTTTTAGTATAACCTTTTCCTTTTCAATGTATTTAGTTGATCATTTATGATTAGATTGATGCACTAATCTGTAGTTACATAATATTGATTGAAATACAATTAACTGTTATTTACTTGGTCGTGCTACTTTGATTTGACTTCTTTTTAATCGACTACACATTTTCTTTTGATAATGTGTTATGACCTCCATTCCACAACTTTAATTTGATTCTCGAATCTTGTTAAATGATTACGAGTAGTTTTGTGGGTACTATACAACTCTTGATAGTCAATTAGGGAGTTTATGGATTTGTATTTGACATTGGAATTGACTTGGTGCATTTTAATTGAAAGAGTGTTTTAAGTTGATTGTGAAGTGTTATGGATGAGTTAGTGGACGAATGGATTGATTTCAAGCGTCATTCGTGCGGTTTCGTATTGGCTTTTGGTTTGGATGTAAACAATAGATACTATGTAGCAATTGTGATTAACTAGTATGATTTCAATGATAATTATTATAAGATTTGATTATATTGGTTTAAGTGTGTGTTTAGAAGACATAAGAATCACAACTTGATAACGTTGGACGTTGTTAAGGAACGCCAAACGCTATCGATGCGGGAACGATTGTTGTTTATTTTTTTTGTATAACTAGTTCCTTTTCAATGTATTTAGTTGAGCATTCTTGATTAGTTTGATGCACTAATCTTTAGTTGAATAATATTGATTTAAATACAATTAACCGTCATTTACTTGGTCGTGCTACATTGATATGAGTTCTTTTTAATCGATTACACATTTTCTTTTTGTTTAACGTGTTATTACTTTCATTCCACAACTTTAATTTGATTCTCGAATCTTGTTAAATGATTACGAGTAGTTTTGTGGGTACTATACAACTCTTGATAGTCAATTAGGGAGTTTATGGATCGATATTTGACATTGGAATTGACTTAGTGCATTTTCATTGAAAGAGTGTTTTAAGTTGATTGTGAAGTGTTATGGATGAGTTAGTGGAGGAATGGATTGATTTTAAGCATCATTCGTGCGGTTTCGTATTAGCTTTTGGTTTTGATGTAAACAATAGATACTATGTAGCATTTGTGGTTGACTAGTATGATTCCAGTGATAATTCTAATAAAATTTGATTATATTGGTTTAAGTGTGTGTTTAGAAGACATAAGAATCAAAACTTGATAACGTTTGACGTTGTTAAGGAAAGCAAAACGCTATTGATGCGAGAACAATTGTTGTTTAATGTTTTAGTATAACCATTTCCTTTTTAATGTATTTAGTTGAGCATTCACGATTAGTTTTATGCACTAATCTGTAGTTACATCATATTGATTGAAATACAATTAACTGTTATTTACTTGGTCGTGCTACTTTGATTTGACTTGTTTTTAATCGATTACACATTTTCTTTTTGATAACGTGTTATTTCCTCCATTCCATAATTTTAATTTGATTCTTGAATCTTGTTAAATGATTACGAATAGTTTTGTGGGTACTATACAACTCTTGATAGTCAATTAGGGTGTTTATGGATCGATATTTGACATTGGAATTGACTTAGTACATTTTCAATAAAAGAGTGTTTAAAGTTGATTGTGAAGTGTTATGGATGAGTTAGTGGATGAATGGAATGATTTCAAGCGTCATTCGTGTGGTTTCATATTCGGTTTTGGTTTTGATGTAAACAATAGATACTATGTAGCATTTGTGATTGACTAGTATGATTTAAATGATAATTATTATACGATTTGTATTTATTGGTTTAACTGTGTGTTTAGAAGACATAAGAATCACAACTTGATAACTTTGGACGTTGTTAGGAACGCAAAACGCTATCGATGCGAGAACAATTGTTGTTTATTATTTTTGTATAACTAGTTCCTTTTCAATGTATTTAGTTGAGCATTCATAATTAGTTTGATGCACTAATCTTTAGTGTATAATATTGATTGAAATACAATTAACCGTTATTTACTTGATCGTGCTACATTGATTTGACTTCTATTTAATCGATTACACATTTTATTTTTGTTTAATGTGTTATTAACTCCATTCCACAACTTTAATTTGATTCTCGAATCTTGTTAATTGATTACGAGTAGTTTTTTGCGTACTATACAACTCTTGGTACTTAATTAGGGAGTTTATGGATCGATATTTGACATTGGAATTGACTTAGTGCATTTTCAATGAAAGAGTGTTCAAAGTTAATTGTGAAGTGTTGTGGATGTGTTCGGGGAGCAATGGATTGATTTCAAGCCGTCATTCGTGCGGTTTCGTCTTCGGTGTTGGTTTTGATGTAAATAATAGATACTATGTAGCCTTTGTGATTGACTAGTATGATTACATTGATAATTATAATAAGATTTGATTATATTGATTTAAGTGCGTGTTTAGAAGAAATAAGAATCAAAACTTAATAACGGTGGACGTTGTTAAGGAAAGCGAAACGCAATCGATGCGAGAACAATTGTTGTTTAATGTTTTTGTATAACTAGTTCCTTTTGAATGTATTTAGTTGAGCATTCATGATTAGTTAAATGCACAAATCTTTAGTTGCATAATATTGATTGAAATACAACTAACCGTTATTTACTTGGTCGTGCTACATTGATTTGACTTCTTTTTTATCGATTACACATTTTCTTTTTGTTTAACGTGTTATTACCTCCATTCCATAACTTTAATTTGATTCTTGAATCTTTTTAAATGATTACGAGTACTTTTGTGGGTACTATACAACTCTTAATAGTCAATTAGAGAGTTTATGGATCGATATTTGACATTGGAATTGACTTAGTGCATTTTCAATGCAAGAGTGTTTAAAGTTGATTGTGAAGTGTTATGGATGAGTTAGTGAAGGAATGGATTGAATATAAGCGTCATTCATGCGGTTTCGTATTCGGTTTTGGTTTTGACGTAAACAATAGATACTATGTAGCATTTGTGATTGACTAGTATGATTTTAATGATAATTATAATAAGATTTGATTATATTGGTTTAAGTGTTTGTTTAGAAGATATAAGAATCAAAACTTGATAACGTTGGACATTGTTAAGGAAAGCAAAACGCTATCGATGCGAGAACAATTGTTGTGTAATGTTTTAGTATAACCATTTCCTTTTCAATGTATTTAGTTGAGCATTCATGATTAGTTTGATGCACTAATCTGTAGGTACATAATATTGATTGAAATACAATTAACTGTTATTTACTTGGTCGTGGTACATTGATTTGACTTCTTTTTTAATCGATTAAACATTTTCTTTTTGTTTAACGTGTTATTACCTCCATTCCACAACTTTAATTTGATTCTCGAATCTTGTTAAATGATTACGAGTAGTTTTGTGGGTACTATACAACTATTGATAGTCAATTAGGGAGTTTATGGATTGGTATTTGATATTGGAATTGAGTTAGTGCATTTTCATTGAAAGAGTGTTTTAAGTTGATTGTGAAGTGTTATGGATGAGTTAGTGGACGAATGGATTGATTTCAAGCGTCATTCTTGCGGTTTCGTATTGGCTTTTGGTTTTGATGTAAACAATAGATACTATGTACCATTTGTGATTAACTAGTATGATTTCAATGATAATTATTATAAGATTTGATTATATTGTTTAAAGTTTGTGTTTAGAAGACATAAGAATCAAAACATGATAACGTTGGAAGTTGTTAAGGAAAGCAAAATGCTATCGATGCGAGAACAATTATTGTTAATTGTTTTTGTATAACTAGTTCCTTTTCAATGTATTTAGTTGAGCATTTTTGATTAGTTTGATGCACTAATCTGTAGTTGCATAATATTGATTGAAATACAATTAACTGTTATTTAGTTGGTTGTGTTACATTGATTTGACTTCTTTTTAATCGATTACAGATTTTCTTTTTGTTTAACGTGTTATTACTTCCATTCCACAACTTTAATTTGATTCTGATAGGTTCAAATGGATCGATCTGTGATGATATTGTAATGCAAAGATCAATTATAAGCACAAAGTAATCAACAAGAGCAAAATACTTCAAAAATTCACAGTGATTTCATTGAAAGCAGTTTGCAATCGGATACAATGTACAGAGAGAGTTCTAACTGAAATTCTTAAAAAGTCTACCTGCACATATAAACAATATCCTATTTATACTAACAATGAAACTAAGGAACATATATTTACATAATAAGTCCCTATACTATGACAAAAACAAAATCTAAAGACTAAATGCTAATCTTCAAGAGCTCCAACAATACTCCCCCTTAGATTTGCATAGTCTTCAGTCAAAAAAAATCTGCAGGTTCTTCTTTGATTTTGAACATCGGCTTTTCTTTATATATCTCTATTTTTTTTAATGCTTTCTTTATTGCAGATTTGAATTTTGCTGCCAAAATGCCTTGTTCAGGCTTTGATTCATTTGTCTTTATTTCCATAGCATCCATTACCATCAAGGTTTCTTTCGATAACCCTGCAATGTCAATGTTTTGCATAAAATTCTAATGGATCTTGATTATCCTTTGCTTGATATTCTCATAAATTCTATATTATATACATCTTTCTTGACAATATTTGCATAAGCCAGAGCTTTCCTCAATGAAATCCGCTTCATGGCTGCATTCATCACTTTAATGATTGTCAAGAAATACTTTCTATCATTTTCAGCTGCTTCAGATGACACCCTTTCAAACTTTTGATTTGACAAAAATGAAATGTAACTTGGATGCAAAAGTTTCAACTCAAACACTCCAAACAAACTTATCATATCCTTGTCCCAATCTTCTTCATTTCGTACCAACATCAATTGAAATGATTCTGAATCATAAAACCATCTATGAATAGGTTTTGACGTTTGGGTACCATCTATCACCTTCAATCCTGGATTGGTTACTTTATCAAAATATTTATCACTGAAAGTCTCCAGATAGCTTTATTTTTCTGATGAGCTTGATTCTCCTTTCTTTCTTTTCTTTAAAGATTGGAAATACAACTTATCTTCTTGATCACATCTTGTTTTCAAAAAGGACACCATTTTTTATCTTTTCTGAATCCTTCTCCTCAAAGATTTCAATGTTTATCTTTTTAATTTCACTTTCTTCAGTAGATTGCTCATTCTTTTTCTTTTCATGAAATGCTTTGAGCTTTGCTTGGTTTTCAGGTAAGTGATCATGAGTGTTAAAGTTCTCTTGCAAAGTGTTTGAGATTGATTCAGGCATAGGCTCATGTGTGAAACCTAGACCTGTTTTATCTTTATCTTTTCTCTCATTTACCAGTTGTTCAACTATACTTTTTGAACTTTTAACTTTTGCAAGATCAACTTGAGTTGCAGCATGTGCCAACTTTTCTTGTTCTAGAGTTTTGGTCATCTCTTCAAGTTGCCTTTTTACTTGTTCAAGATCTTTTAAAGTTTTGTTCCATGATGTTTGAAGAGATATGATTTTATCATCAGAGATTTTATGATCATCTTTGAGTTTGTTGTTCATTAACTCTTCTTCTTTAAGTTTGTCACATATTTTGAATGAGTAGGTTTTGTAGTGTTCAACTTGTTCAAAACATGCTTTTGTGCACATTTTCTCTCTGACTTCCATTGGAATTTCTGGATAAGATGGTGAAGTCTCAGTATTAGATGATGAGTGTTCAACCTTTGGTTGTTCTGATTGTGCCATGAGAGCAATTTCTTCTGAATCTTCCTTGGGATCAGATTTGTCACTCCACTCATAGCTTTCATCATTGTCTGAATCATCGTCTGCCTTTGGATCATTGTCTTCAAACCAGTCTTCATCATTAATTTCAGCAACAAGTGCTAAACCAGAAGTGAGATCAGCTGTAAACTGTTCTGCATAAGCACTCCAGTCATAACCATCCTTGATGCTGACAACTAGAGCTTTCTTTGGCTCTTCAGTTGTTTTTGATTCTTCTTTCAGCTCTGGCATAGGAAGACTCTGATATGGCTTCTGAAAAGTTTTCTGAGACTGATGTTGATATCTTTGACTACTGGAACCTGCTTGATCATTTCCTCCTTGATTTCTTGGAGCTTTGCATTCTCTTGAAAATTGACCATAGCTATTACAGTTGAAACACCTTGATTTTGACTTGTCAAAGCCAACCTTTTTGTTTGCACTTGGCTTATAATTTCTATTCACATAAGAGTGTTTCTGAGTTCTGTAAGCTATCATCACCATTTTCCAGTTCAAATCCATCTCAAATAAATCCTGCAAAATTAAATCAACTTGAGTTAGATGCTACCTTGATAAGCTTGAAAGCTTGCCATGAAAGCAGTAAAAGCAGATTTTGACTCTTCATCCTGTAAAAGAATGTTTATGACATCTTTAACTTTGCTAGGTTTAACAGAGTTAGAAGATGGAGTCTTAGTTTGAGGTTTTGGCATTTGAGTTTTAGGAGTAGACTGTGGTTGATTTGTGTAGACAGGAGCACTTGTATAGGTTGAGTCAGCAAATAAACTAGCTCCAACAAACAAATCACCCTCACCTTTTGAAGAACTATCATCTTTAGCCACAAATGCATTCTCCACTATGTTAGCTGGAGATGCAACATACTTATACTGAGATGTTGATGTGGATATATCATTGTTCCTTGAACTCTCATCAATTTCAATTGATTCTATTTTGGCAATCAGAAGATCAAGATCCATGGGAAACTTTTCTGTATGCTTCAACAAAGTAACTGTTTGTTTCCATGAAGATGGAAGAGCATTGAGAAGTCTGTCATTGAGATCTTTGAGATCATTCTTCACTCCAACAGTTGACATTTCAGTAATGAGCTGCACAAATCTGTTCATCATTTGATTGATTGTTTATCCAGAAAGATGCTCAAATAATTCAAGTTGCCTTTTTAGTTTCTTCTTTTTGAGATCTTGAATCTCTTTACCACCTTCATAAATGATCTTTAAAGCTTTGTACATGGTATACCCAGTCTGATCACTATCAAGTCTTGTTAACACTTCCAAAGGTAAACCCTTGCACATCAGAGAATAAGCTTTAATATCATTTTTAACCCTCTTCAAATCATCACCATGTAGACCATCTTCAGGATATGGTTCTTGAGAGTCTTTGGTGTAAACAAATCCTCTGTCAGGACCATCTAATGAAACAGGAATGTGAGGTCCTTTCTGTATTGACTTCCAGAGATCTGTATCAATAAAGTTTAAGTGTTGTTTTAATCTGAGAGACCAGTTCTTGAAATCAGCTCTATTCTTCAACTTAGGAACCCTGTTCTCAGAATCTTCAGATTTAGCCATTTTAAGTTTTGAAATTAAGACAAGAAAATGTTTTTTGTTGTTTTAAAGTTTGAAATGAAACAAAAAAATGACAATGTTTTTGGATTTTAGTTTTTGAAAAATTTTCGAAGTGTTGAATGAAACGTCTGAAATCTGATGCGCCTGAATAGTTGTGAAACGCCCACTTTGTACTTGAAACGCATAAGGGAATGCCTTGGTAGAATTCTTAAAACGTCCAACCGAAGATGCGCTTGAACAGTTGTCAAACGTTTGAACAGTTGTCAAGCGTCCAAACAGTTGTCAAACGCCTGGAACACGGTTTTCAAAAATGTCCACATAGTGGTAAAGCGTCCGAATAGTGTCAAAACGTCCAACTCTGAAACGCCCAAACAGTATTGATGCGCCTACACAGTTGCAATGCGCCTAAACACTTGAGCAAATTTCAGATGATTTTACCACCCCAAGCGCCTAATTCATCATCTTCATAATAACCTGATTTTATCAAATTCTTCAAAACTTGATTAATTGATCTAAAAACTTCCAATAAGGTAGAATTCAAGTCGTTAATCAATCCTAATTCATCAATTCTCTCAATTAACAACAACAAATCTGAATTTCTGATTGAATTAGAGTTCAACAACGAAGAAAAGTTCGCACACAAATCTGATGAAAATTCTGATCTGAATGTAAGAAATCACTCAATTGTGATTCAATTCATGTTTCAGATGATGAAACACAACTGAAATCAACAACTACATGATCAATTGCTATCAATCATAGATTCAAGTGATTCACAGAGCTCAAAATTTGATTTTAAGCTTCAAATCAACAACTTCCGCTTTCGTTATATATATATACTTTACGTTTATTATCATAATCACATCACGTAAAGCCACCGAATAATACATAATAGGAACATAAAGAAGACAGGCCATAAACATGCATAACCGCAGCATATAATCATCACATATCAACCCCGGAAACAACCCAAGTCATAGCCTAAAAGTCCTTCCTTCCCGAAAATTTCAGAAAATTTTCTAAGTCTTAGGCGCATGAGCACTATGCAGGCGCTCGAGCACTATGCAGGCGCATGAATACTTAGGCGCATGGGCGACTAAGGCGCATAGGCACTATTTGGGCGCATGGCCAACACTTAGGCGTGTGGACAACTTTCTAGGCGTATGGGTACTATGCAGGCGCATGAGCCTGGTTTAGGCGCATGGGCACTTGGACGTTTTAGCAGACTTAGACGCATGGCATACTTAGATTCCTGGGCATAATTCTAGGCGCATGGGCACTATTTGTGCGCACGAACCTTGGACGTTTGGGTACTGTTTGGGCGCATGATCTCAGGCGCATGGACACTTAGGCGCATGGCCAACTACTTTCTAACTACCATCGTTTTTCAGACCCAAAATCATCAATCTAACCTCTTCTAGCCTAGTTTCTAGCATACCAAGCGTCTAACAAGCAGGAAACATGCACATAATTATAAATCATCCCGCACATACACCCACCCGCAACAGGGCACACACATATACACACAGGTACACACCCAAATTTTATAAAATCGATTAAACATGCATTTCTAGCCCCAAAATAAGTTAAAACCTATAAAAACGGGGATCTAGAACTCACCTCTTACAACTTCCGAGTAAGACTTCCATCAAACCCGAATGTTTATGAGTTCAAACACCCAAAAACACCAAAACATACAACCGAAGACACATACAAGCACATAAGCACATACCCGAAGCTGAAATGCGGCCAAGAACACCCCATAAATCAGGAAACTAACCTGAATTCAGCCTCCTCTTCTTTCTCTCTCTAAAACCAAAGAGAATTCTCTGCTTTCTCTCTCTAAAAATCGACAGAAAGATGGTACAGGGGTCATGGGTGGTCATGACCATCTTTTGAACGAATTAAATACCAACTTAGTCCCATGTACAACTTTAACCCCTCAACTTAGGTTATTTTGCTTTTCTTCCTTTGAACGGATTAAATGATTACGAGTAGTTTTATGGGTACTATACAACTCTTGATAGTTAATTAGGGAGTTTATGGATCGATATTTGACATTAGAATTGACTTAGTGCATTTTCAATGAAAGAGTGTTCAAAGTTGATTGTGAAGTGTTATGGATGAGTTCGGGGAGCAATGGATTGATTTCAAGCCGTCATTCGTGCGGTTTCGTCTTCGGTTTTGGTTTTGATGTAAATAATAGATACTATGTAGCATTTGTGATTGACTAGTATGATTACAATGATAATTATAATAAGATTTGATTACATTGGTTTAAGTGCGTGTTTAGAAGACATAAGAATCAAAACTTAATAACGGTGGACGTTGTTAAGGAAAGCGAAACGCAATCGATCTGAGAACAATTGTTGTTTAATGTTTTTGTATAACTAGTTTGTTTTCAATGTATTTAGTTGAGCATTCATGATTAGTTTAATGCACTAATCTTTAATTGCATAATATTGATTGAAGTACAATTAACCGTTATTTACTTGGTCGTGCTACATTGATTTGACTTCTTTTTAATCGATTACAAATTTTCTTTTTGTTTAACATGTTATTACCTCCATTCCATAACTCTAATTTGATTCTAGAATCTTGTTAAATGATTACGAGTAGTTTTGTCGGTACTATACAACTCGTGATAGTCAATTAGGGAGTTTATTGATTGATATTTGACATTGGAATTGACTTAGTGCATTTTCAATGAAAGAGTGTTTAAAGTTGATTGTGAAGTGTATGGATGAGCTAGTGGAGGAATGGATTGAATATAAGCGTCATTCATGCGGTTTCGTATTCGGTTTTCGTTTTGATGTAAACAATAGATACTATGTAGCATTTGTGATTGACTAGTATGACTCCAATGATAATTATAATAAGATTTGATTATATTGGTTTAAGTGTTTGTTTAGAAGACATAAGAATCAAAACTTGATAACGTTGGATGTTGTTAAGGAAAGCAAGACGCTATCGATGCGAGAACAATTGTTGTGTAATGTTTTAGTATAACCATTTCCTTTTCAATGTATTTAGTTGAGCATTCACGATTAGTTTGATGCACTAATCTGTAGTTACATAATATTGATTGAAATACAATTAACTGTTATTTACTTGGTCGTGGTACATTGATTTGACTTCTTTTTAATCGATTACACATTTTCTTTTTGTTTAACGTGTTATTACCTCCATTCCACAACTTTAATTTGATTCTCGAATCTTATTAAATGATTACGGGTAGTTTTGTGGGTACTATACAACTCTTGTTAGTCAATTAGGGAGTTTTTAGATCGGTTTTTGACATTGGAATTGACTTAGTGCATTTTCATTAAAAGAGTGTTTTAAGTTGATTGTGAAGTGTTATGGATGACTTAGTGGACGAATGGATTGATTTCAAGCGTCATTCGTGCGGTTTCGTATTGGCTTTTGGTTTTGATGTAAACAATAGATACTATGTAGCATTTGTGATTAACTAGTATGATTTCAATGATGATTATTCTAAGATTTGATTATATTGGTTTAAGTGTGTGTTTAGAAGACATAAGAATCAAAACTTGATAACCTTGGACGTTGTTAAAGAAAGCAAAACGCTATCGATGCGAGAACAATTGTTGTTTATTGTTTTTGTATAATTAATTCCTTTTCAATGTATTTGGTTGAGCATTCATGATTAGTTTGATGCACTAATCTGTAGTTGGATAATATTGATTGAAATACAATTAACCGTTATTTACTTGGTCGTGTTACATTGATTTGACTTCTTTTTAATCGATTACACATTTTCTTTTTGTTTAACATGTTATTACCTACATTCCAAAACTTTAGTTTGATTCTCGAATCTTTTTAAATGATTACGAGTAGATTTTTGTGTACTATACAACTCTTGGTAGTTAATTAGGGAGTTTATGGATCGATATTTGACATTGAAATTGACTTAGTGCATTTTCAATGAAAGAGTGTTCAAAGTTGATTGTGAAGCGTTATGGATGAGTTCGGGGAGCAATGGATTGATTTCAAGCGTCATTCGTGCGGTTTTGTCTTCGGTTTTGGTTTTGATGTAAACAATAGATAATATGTTGCATTTGCCATTGACTAGTATTATTCCAATGATAATTATAATAAGATTTGACTATATTGGTTTAAGTGTTGTTTAGAAGACGTAAGAATCAAAACTTGATAACGTTGGACGTTGTTAAGGAAAGCAAAACGCTATCGATGCGAGAACAATTGTTGTTTAATGTTTTAGTATAACCATTTCCTTTTCAATGTATTTAGTTGAGCATTCATGATTAGTTTAATGCACTAATCTTTAGTTGCATAATATTGATTGAAATACAATTAACCGTTATGTACTTGGACGTGCTACATTGATTTGACTTCTTTTTACGATTACAAATTTTCTTTTTGTTTAACGTGTTATTACCTACATTCCATAACTTTAATTTGATTCTCGAGTCTTGTTAAATGATTACGAGTAGTTTTGTGGGTACTATACAACTCTTGATAGTCAATTAAGGAGTTTATGGATCGATATTTGACATTGGAATTGACTTAGTGCATTTTCAATGAAAGAGTGTTTAAAGTTGATTGTGAAGTGTTATGGATGAGCTAGTGGAGGATGGATTGAATATAAGCGTCATTCGTGCGGTTTTGTATTCGGTTTTGGTTTTGATGTAAACAATAGATACTATGTAGCATTTGTGGTTGACTAGTATGATTCCAATGATAATTATAATAAGATTTGATTATATTGGTTTAAGTGTTTGTTTAGAAGACATAAGAATCAAAACTTGATAACTTTGGACGTTGTTAAGGAAAGCAAAACGCTATCGATGAGAGAACAATTGTTGTGTAATGTTTTAGTATAACCATTTTCTTTTCAATGTATTTATTTGAGCATTCATAATTAGTTTGATGCACTAATCTGTAGTTACATAATATTGATTGAAATACAATTAACTGTTGTTTAGTTGGTCATGGTACATTGATTTGACTATTTTTTAATCGATTACATATTTTCATTTTGTTTAACGTGTTATTACCTCCATTCCATAACTTTAATTTGATTCTGATAGGTTCAAATGGATCGATCTGTGATGATATTGTAATGCAAAGATCAATTATAAGCACAAAGTAATCAACAAGAGCAAAATACTTCAAAATTCACAGTGATTTCATTGAAAGCAGTTTGCAATCGGATACAATGTAAAGAGAGAGTTCTAACTGAAATTCTTCAAAAGTCTACCTGCACATATAAACAATATCCTATTTATACTAACAATGAAACTAAGGAACATATATTTACATAATAAGTCCCTATACTATGACAAAAACAAAATCTAAAGACTAAATGCTAATCTTCAAGAGCTCCAACAATACTCCCCCTAAGATTTGCATAGTCTTCAGTCAAAAAAAATCTTCAGGTTCTTCTTTGATTTTGAACATCGGCTTTTCTTTGTATATCTCTATTTCTTTTAATGCTTTCTTTATTGCAGATTTGAATTTTACTGCCAAAATGCCTTGTTCAGGCTTTGATTCATTTGTCTTTATTTCCATAGCATCCATTACCATCAAGGTTTCTTTTGATAACCCTGTAATGTCAATGTTTTGCATAAAATTCTAATGGATCTTGATTATCCTTTGTATGTATCTCTAACACTCATTTGCTTGATATTCTCATAAATTCTATATTATATACATCTTTCTTGACAATATTTGCATAAGCCAGAGCTTTCCTCAGTGAAATCCGCTCCATGGCTACATTCATCACTTTAATGATTGTCAAGAAATACTTTCTATCATTTTTAGCTGCTTCAGATGACACCCTTTCAAACTTTTGATTTGAAAAAAATGAAATGTAACTTGGATGCAAAAGTTTCAACTCAAACACTCCAAACAAACTTATCATATCCTTGTCCCAATCTTCTTCATTTCGTACCAACATCAATTGAAATGATTCTGAATCATAAAACCATCTATGAATAGGTTTTGACGTTTGGGTACCATCTATCACCTTCAATCCTGGATTGAGCTTTGCTTTGTTTTCAGGTAAGTGATCATGAGTGTTAAAGTTCTCTGGCAAAGTGTTTGAGATTGATTCAAGCATAGGCTCATGTGTGAAACCTAGACCTGTTTTATCTTTATCTTTTCTCTCATTTACCCGTTGTTCAACTATAGTTGTTGAACTTTTAACTTTTGCAAGATCAACTTGAGTTGCAGCATGTGCCAACTTTTCTTGTACTAGAGTTTTGGTCATCTCTTCAAGTTGCCTTTTTACTTGTTCAAGATCTTTTAAAGTTTTGTTCCATGATGTTTGAAGAGATATGATTTTGTCATCAGAGATTTTATGATCATCTTTGAGTTTGTTGTGCATTAACTCTCCTTGTTTAAGTTTGTCACATATTTTGAATGAGTAGGTTCTGTAGTGTTCAACTTGTTCAAAACATGCTTTTGTGCACATTTTCTCTCTGACTTCCATTGGAATTTCTGGATAAGATGGTGAAGTCTCAGTATTAGATGATGAGTGTTCAACCTTTGGTTGTTCTGATTGTGCCATGGGAGCAATTTCTTCTGAATCTTCCTTGGGATCAGATTTGTCACTCCAATCATAGCTTTCATCATTGTCTGAATCATCATCTGCCTTTGGATCATTGTCTTCAAACCAGTGTTCATCATTAATTTTAGCAACAAGTGCTAAACCCGAAGTGAGATCAGCTATAAACTGTTCTGCATAAGCACTCCAGTCATAACCATCCTTGATGCTGACAACTAGAGCTTTCTTTGGCTCTTCAGTTGTTTTTGATTCTTCTTTCAACTCTGGCATAGGAAGACTCTGATATGGCTTCTGAAAAGTTTTCTGAGACTGATGTTGATATCTTTGACTACTGAACCTGCTTGATCATTTCCTCCTTGATTTCTTGGAGCTTTGCATTCTCTTGAAAATTGACCATAGCTATTACAGTTGAAACACCTTGATTTTGACTTGTCAAAGCCAACCTTTTTGTTTGCACTTGGCTTATAATTTCTGTTCACATAAGAGTGTTTCTGAGTTCTGTAAGCTATCATCACCATTTCCCAGTTCAAATCCATCTCCTCTACATCATCAAGATCCATCTCAAATAAATCCTGCAAAATTAAATCAACTTGAGTTAGATGGCTACCTTGATAAGCTTGAAAGCTTGCCATGAAAGCAGTAAAAGCATATTTTGACTCTTCATCCTGTAAAAGAATGTTTATGACATCTTTAAATTTGCTAGGTTTAACAGAGTTAGAAGATGGAGTCTTAGTTTGAGGTTTAGGCATTTGAGTTTTAGGAGGAGACTGTGGTTGATTTGTGTAGACAGGAGCACTTGTATAGGTTGAGTCGGCAAATAAACCAACTCCAACAAACAAATCACCCTCACCTTTTGAAGAACTATCATCTTTAGCCACAAATGCATTCTCCACTATGTTAGCTGGAGATGCAACATACTTATACTGAGATGTTGATGTGGATCTATCATTGTTCCTTGAACTCTCATCAATTTCAATTGATTCTATTTTGGCAATCAGAAGATCAAGATCCATGGGAAACTTTTCTGTATGCTTCAACAAAGTAACTGTTTGTTTCCATGAAGATGGAAGAGCATTGAGAAGTCTGTCATTGAGATCTTTGAGATCATTCTTCACTCCAACAGTTGACATTTCAGTAATGAGCTGCACAAATCTGTTCATCATTTGATTATTGTTTCTCCAGAAAGATGCTCAAATAATTCAAGTTGCCTTTTTAGTTTCTGCTTTTTGAGATGTTGAATCTCTTTACCACCTTCACAAATGATCTTTAAAGCTTTGTACATGGTATACCCAGTCTGATCACTATCAAGTCTTGTTAACACTTCCAAGGTAAACCCTTGCACATCAGAGAATAAGCTTTAATATCATTTTTAACCCTCTTCAAATCATCACCATGTAGACCACCTTCAGGATATGGTTCTTGAGAGTCTTTGGTGTAAACAAATCCTCTGTCATGACCATCTAATGAAACAAGAATGTGAGGTCCATTCTCTATTGACTTCCAGAGATCTGTATCAATGGAGTTTAAGTGATGTTTTAATCTGAGAGACCAGTTCTTGAAATCAGCTCTATTCTTCAACTTAAACCCTATTCTCAGAATCTTCAGATTTAGCCATTTTAAGTTTTGAAATTAAGACAAGAAAAGGTTTTTTGTTGTTTTAAAGTTTGAAATGAAACAAAAAAATGACAATGTTTTTGGATTTTAGTTTTTGAAAAATTTTCGAAGTGTTGAATGAAACGTCTGAAATCTGATGCGCCTGAATAGTTGTTAACGCCCACTTTGTACTTGAAACGCATAAAGGAATGCCTTGGTAGAATTCTTAAAACGTCCAACCGAAGATGCGCCTGAATAGTTGTCAAACGCTTGAACAGTTGTCAAGCGTCCAAACAGTTGTCAAACGCCTGGAACACGGTTTTCAAAAATGTCCACACAGTGGTAAAGTGTCCAAATAGTGTCAAAACATCCAACTCTGAAACACCCAAACAGTATTGATGCGCCTACACAGTTGCAATGCGCCTAAACACTTGAGCAAATTTCAGATGATTTTACCACCCCAAGCGCCTAATTCATCATCTTCATAACAACCTGATCTTATTAAATTCTTCAAAACTTGATTGATTGATCTAAAAACTTCCAATAAGGTAGAATTCAAGTCGTTAATCAATCCTAATTCATCAATTCTCTCAATTAACAACAACAAATCTGAATTTCTGATTGAATTAGAGTTCAACAACGAAGAACAGTTCGCACACAAATCTGATGAAAATTCAGATCTGAATGTAAGAAATCACTCAATTGTGATTCAATTCATGTATCAGATGATGAAACACAACTGAAATCAACAACTACATGATCAATTGCTATCAATCATAGATTCAAGTGATTCACAGAGCTCAAAATTTGATTTTAAGCTTCAAATCACTGAACCGAAAGCTCTGATACTATTTGATAGGTTCAAATGGATTGATCTGTGATGATATTGTAATGCAAAGATCAATTATAAGTACAAAGTAATCAACAAGAGCAAAATACTTCAAAAATTCACAGTGATTTCATTAAAAGCAGTTTGCAATCGGATACAATATACAGAGAGAGTTCTAACTGAAATTCTTTAAAAGTCTACCTGCACATATAAACAATATCCTATTTATACTAACAAAGAAACTAAGGAACATATAGTTACACCATAAGTCCCTATACTATGACAAAAACAAAATTTAAAGAGTAAATGTTAATCTTCAAGAGCTCCAACCGATTCTCGAATCTTGTTAAATGATTACGAGTAGTTTTTTATGTACTATACAACTCTTAGTAGTTAATTTGGGAGTTTATGGATCGATATTTGACATTGGAATTAACTTAGTGCATTTTCAATGAAAGAGTGTTCAAAGTTGATTGTGAAGTGTTATGGATGAGTTAGTGGACGAATGGATTGATTTCAAGCGTCATTAGTGCGGTTTCGTATTGGCTTTTGGTTTTGATGTAAACAATAGATACTATGTAGCATTTGTGATTAACTAGTATGATTTCAATGATAATTATTATAAGATTTGATTATATTGGTTAAAGTTTGTGTTTAGAAGACATAAGAATCAAAACATGATAATGTTGGACGTTGTTAAGGAAAAAAAACGCTATCGATGCGAGAACAATTGTTGTTTATTGTTTTTGTATAACTAGTTCCTTTTCAATGTATTTAGTTGAGCATTCATGATTAGTTTGATGCACTAATCTTTAGTTGCATAATATTGATTGAAATACAATTAACCGTTATTTACTTGGTTGTGCTACATTGATTTGACTTCTATTTAATCGATTACACATTTTCTTTTTGTTTAACGTGTTATTACCTTCATTCCATAACTTTCATTTGATTCTCGAATCTTGTTAAATGATTACGAGTAGTTTTGTGGGTACTATACAACTCTTGATAGTCAATTATGGAGTTTATGGATCGGTATTTGACATTGGAATTGACTTAGTGCATTTTCAATGAAAATGTGTTTAAAGTTGATTGTTAAGTGTTATGGATGATTAGTGGACAAATGGATTGATTTCAAGCGTCATTCGTGCGGTTTCGTATTTGATTTTGGTTTTCATGTAAACAATAGATACTATGTAGCATTTGTGATTGACTAGTATGATTTCAACGATAATTATTATAAGATTTGATTATATTGGTTTAACTGTGTGTTTAGAAGACATAAGAATCACAACTTGATAACGTTGGACGTTGTTAAGACACACAAAACGCTATCGATGCGAGAACAATTGTTGTTTATTGTTTTTGTATAACTAGTTCCTTTTCAATGTATTTAGTTGAGCATTCATGATTTCTTTGACGCACTAATCTTTAGTTGCATAATATTGATTGAAATACAATTAACCGTTATTTACTTGGTCGTGCTACATTGAATTGTTTTCTTTTTAATCGATTACACATTTTCTTTTTGTTTAACGTGTTATTACCTCATTCCACAACTTTAATTTGATTCTCGAATCTTGTTAAATGATTACGAGCAGTTTTTTGTGTACTATACAACTCTTGGTAGTTAATTAGAGAGTTTATGGATCATTATTTGACATTGGAATTGACTTAGTGCATTTTCAATGAAAGAGTGTTCAAAGTAGACTGTGAAGTGTTATGGATGAGTTCGTGGAGCAATGGATTGATTTCAAGCGTCATTCGTGCGATTTCGTCTTCGGTTTTGGTTTTGATGTAAACAATAGATACTATGTAGCATTTGCGATTGACTAGTATGATTCCAATGAAGTTATGATAAGATTTGATTATATTGGTTTAAGTGTGTGTTTAGAAAACATAAGAATCAAAACTTAATAACGGTGGATGTTGTTAAGGAAAGTGAAACGCAATTGATGCGAGAACAATTGTTGTTTAATGTTTTTGTATAACTAGTTCCTTTTCAATGTATTTAGTTGAGCATTCATGATTAGTTTGATGCATTAATCCTTAGTTGCATAATATTGATTGAAATACAATTAACCGTTATTTATTTGGTTGTGCTACATTGATTTGACTTATTTTTAATCGATTACACATTTTCTTTTTGTTTAACGTGTTATTACCTCCATTCCACAACTTTAATTTGATTTTCGAATCTTGTTTAATGATTACGAGTAGTTTTTTTGTGTACTATACAACTCTTGGTAGTTAATTTGGGAGTTTATGGATCGATATTGGACATTGGAATTAACTTAGTGCATTTTCAATGAAAGAGTGTTCAAAGTTGATTGTGAAGTGTTATGGATGAGTTCGTGGAGCAATAGATTGATTTCAAGCGTCATTCGCACGGTTTCGTCTTCGATTTTGGTTTTGATGTAAACAATAGATACTATGTAGCATTTGTGATTGACTAGTATGATTCCAATGATAGTTATGATAAGATTTGATTATATTGGTTTAAGTGTGTGTTTAGAAGACATAAGAATCAAAACTTAATAACGGTGGATGTTGTTAAGGAAAGCAAAACGCTATCGATGTGAGAACAATTGTTGTGTAATGTTTTAGTATAACCATTTCCTTTCAATGTATTTAGTTGAGCATTCATGATTAATTTGATACACTAATCTGTTGTTACATAATATTGATTGAAATATAATTAACTGTTATTTACTTGGTCGGGGTACATTGATTTGACTTCTTTTTTAATCGATTACATATTTTCTTTGTGTTTAACGTGTTATTACCTCCATTCCACAACTTTAATTTGATTCTCGAATCTTGTTAAATGATTACGAGTAGTTTTGTGGGTACTATACAAGTATTGATAGTCAATTAGGGAGTTTATGGATTGTTATTTGACATTGGAATTGACTTAGTGCATTTTCATTGAAAGAGTGTTTTAAGTTGATTGTGAAGTGTTATGGATGAGTTCATGGAGCAATGGATTGATTTCAAGCGCCATTCGTGCGGTTTCGTCTTCGGTTTTGGTTTTGATGTAAGCAATAGATACTATGTAGCATTTGTGATTGACTAGTATGATTCCAATGAAAGTTATGATAAGATTTGATTATATTGGTTTAAGTGTGTGTTTAGAAGACATAAGAATCAAAACTTAATAACGGTGGATGTTGTTAAGGAAAGCAAAACGCTATCGATGTGAGAACAATTGTTGTGTAATGTTTTAGTATAACCATTTCCTTTCAATGTATTTAGTTGAGCATTCATGATTAATTTGATACACTAATCTGTAGTTACATAATATTGATTGAAATATAATTAACTGTTATTTACTTGGTCGGGGTACATTGATTTGACTTCTTTTTTAATCGATTACACATTTTCTTTTTGTTTAACGTGTTATTACCTCCATTCCACAACTTTAATTTGATTCTCGAATCTTGTTAAATGATTACGAGTAGTTTTGTGGGTACTATACAAGTATTGATAGTCAATTAGGGAGTTTATGGATTGTTATTTGACATTGGAATTGACTTAGTGCATTTTCATTGAAAGAGTGTTTTAAGTTGATTGTGAAGTGTTATGGATGAGTTCATGGAGCAATGGATTGATTTCAAGCGTCATTCGTGCGGTTTCGTCTTCGGTTTTGGTTTTGATGTAAACAATAGATATTATGTAGCATTTGTGATTGACTAGTATGATTCCAATGAAAGTTATGATAAGATTTGATTATATTGGTTTAAGTGTGTGTTTAGAAGACATAAGAATCAAAACTTAATAACGGTGGATGTTGTTAAGGAAAGTGAAACGCAATTGATGCGAGAACAATTGTTGTTTATGTTTTTGTATAACTAGTTCCTTTTCAATGTATTTAGTTGAGCATTCATGATTAGTTTGATGCATTAATCCTTAGTTGCATAATATTGATTGAAATACAATTAACCATTATTTATTTGGTTGTGCTACATTGATTTGACTTATTTTTAATCGATTACACATTTTCTTTTTGTTTAACGTGTTATTACCTCCATTCCACAACTTTAATTTGATTTTCGAATCTTGTTTAATGATTACGAGTAGTTTTTTTGTGTACTATACAACTCTTGGTAGTTAATTTGGGAGTTTATGGATCGATATTGGACATTGGAATTAACTTAGTGCATTTTCAATGAAAGAGTGTTCAAAGTTGATTGTGAAGTGTTATGGATGAGTTCGTGGAGCAATGGATTGATTTCAAGCGTCATTCGTACGGTTTCGTCTTCGATTTTGGTTTTGATGTAAACAATAGATACTATGTAGCATTTGTGATTGACTAGTATGATTCCAATGATAGTTATGATAAGATTTGATTATATTGGTTTAAGTGTGTGTTTAGAAGACATAAGAATCAAAACTTAATAACGGTGGATGTTGTTAAGGAAAGCAAAACGCTATCGATGTGAGAACAATTGTTGTGTAATGTTTTAGTATAACCATTTCCTTTCAATGTATTTAGTTGAGCATTCATGATTAATTTGATACACTAATCTGTAGTTACATAATATTGATTGAAATATAATTAACTGTTATTTACTTGGTCGGGGTACATTGATTTGACTTCTTTTTTAATCGATTACACATTTTCTTTTTGTTTAACGTGTTATTACCTCCATTCCACAACTTTAATTTGATTCTCGAATCTTGTTAAATGATTACGAGTAGTTTTGTGGGTACTATACAAGTATTGATAGTCAATTAGGGAGTTTATGGATTGTTATTTGACATTGGAATTGACTTAGTGCATTTTCATTGAAAGAGTGTTTTAAGTTGATTGTGAAGTGTTATGGATGAGTTCATGGAGCAATGGATTGATTTCAAGCGTCATTCGTGGGGTTTCGTCTTCGGTTTTGGTTTTGATGTAAACAATAGATACTATGTAGCATTTGTGATTGACTAGTATGATTCCAATGAAAGTTATGATAAGATTTGATTATATTGGTTTAAGTGTGTGTTTAGAAGACATAAGAATCAAAACTTAATAACGGTGGATGTTGTTAAGGAAAGTGAAACGCAATTGATGCGAGAACAATTGTTGTTTAATGTTTTTGTATAACTAGTTCCTTTTCAATGTATTTAGTTGAGCATTCATAATTAGTTTGGTGCACTAATCTTTAGTTGCATAATATTGATTGAAATACAATTAACCGTTATTTACTTGGTCGTGCTACATTGATTTGACTTTTTTTTAATCGATTACACATTTTCTTTTTGTTTAACTTGTTATTACCACCATTCCACAACTTTAATTTGATTCTCGAATCTTGTTAATGATTACGAGTAGTTTTTTGTGTACTATACAACTCTTGGTAGTTAATTTGGGAGTTTATGGATCGATATTTGACATTGGAATTAACTTAGTGCATTTTCAATGAAAGAGTGTTCAAAGTTGATTGTGAAGTGTTATGGATGAGTTCGTGGAGTAATGGATTGATTTCAAGCGTCATTTGTACGGTTTCGTCTTCGGTTTTGGTTTTGATGTAAACAATAGATACTATGTAGCATTTGTGATTGACTAGTATGATTCCAATGATAGTTATGATAAGATTTGATTATATTGGTTTAAGTGTGTGTTTAGAAGACATAAGAATCAAAACTTAATAACGGTGAATGTTGTTAAGGAAAGCAAAACGCTATCGATGTGAGAACAATTGTTGTGTAATGTTTTAGTATAACCATTTCCTTTCAATGTATTTAGTTGAGCATTCATGATTAATTTGATACACTAATCTGTAGTTACATAATATTGATTGAAATATAATTAACTGTTATTTACTTGGTCGGGGTACATTGATTTGACTTCTTTTTTAATCGATTACACATTTTCTTTTTGTTTAACGTGTTATTACCTCCATTCCACAACTTTAATTTGATTCTCGAATCTTGTTAAATGATTACGAGCAGTTTTTTGTGTACTATACAACTCTGGTAGTTAATTAAAGAGTTTATGGATTGTTATTTGACATTGGAATTGACTTAGTGCATTTTCATGAAAGAGTGTTCAAAGTAGACTGTGAAGTGTTATGGATGAGTTGGTGAAGCAATGGATTGATTTCAAGCGTCATTCGTGCGGTTTCGTCTTCGGTTTTGGTTTTGATGTAAACAATAGATACTATGTAGCATTTGTGATTGACTAGTATGATTCCAATGAAAGTTATGATAAGATTTGATTATATTGGTTTAAGTGTGTGTTTAGAAGACATAAGAATCAAAACTTAATAACGGTGGATGTTGTTAAGGAAAGTGAAACGCAATTGATGCGAGAACAATTGTGTGTTTAATGTTTTTGTATAGCTAGTTCCTTTTCAATGTATTTAGTTGAGCATTCATAATTAGTTTGGTGCACTAATCTTTAGTTGCATAATATTGATTGAAATGCAATTAACCGTTATTTACTTGGTCGTGCTACATTGATTTGACTTTTTTTTAATCGATTACACATTTTCTTTTTGTTTAACTTGTTATTACCTCCATTCCACAACTTTAATTTGATTCTCGAATCTTGTTAAATGATTACGAGTAGTTTTTTGTGTACTATACAACTCTTGGTAGTTAATTTGGGAGTTTATGGATCGATATTTGACATTGGAATTAACTTAGTGCATTTTCAATGAAAGAGTGTTCAAAGTTGATTGTGAAGTGTTATGGATGAGTTCGTGGAGTAATGGATTGATTTCAAGCGTCATTTGTACGGTTTCGTCTTCGGTTTTGGTTTTGATGTAAACAATAGATACTATGTAGCATTTGTGATTGACTAGTATGATTCCAATGATAGTTATGATAAGATTTGATTATATTGGTTTAAGTGTGTGTTTAGAAGACATAAGAATCAAAACTTAATAACGGTGGATGTTGTTAAGGAAAGCAAAACGCTATCGATGTGAGAACAATTGTTGTGTAATGTTTTAGTATAACCATTTCCTTTCAATGTATTTAGTTGAGCATTCATGATTAATTTGATACACTAATCTGTTGTTACATAATATTGATTGAAATATAATTAACTGTTATTTACTTGGTCGGGGTACATTGATTTGACTTCTTTTTTAATCGATTACATATTTTCTTTGTGTTTAACGTGTTATTACCTCCATTCCACAACTTTAATTTGATTCTCGAATCTTGTTAAATGATTACGAGTAGTTTTGTGGGTACTATACAAGTATTGATAGTCAATTAGGGAGTTTATGGATTGTTATTTGACATTGGAATTGACTTAGTGCATTTTCATTGAAAGAGTGTTTTAAGTTGATTGTGAAGTGTTATGGATGAGTTCATGGAGCAATGGATTGATTTCAAGCGTCATTCGTGCGGTTTCGTCTTCGTTTTGGTTTTGATGTAAGCAATAGATACTATGTAGCATTTGTGATTGACTAGTATGATTCCAATGAAAGTTATGATAAGATTTGATTATATTGGTTTAAGTGTGTGTTTAGAAGACATAAGAATCAAAACTTAATAACGGTGGATGTTGTTAAGGAAAGCAAAACGCTATCGATGTGAGAACAATTGTTGTGTAATGTTTTAGTATAACCATTTCCTTTCAATGTATTTAGTTGAGCATTCATGATTAATTTGATACACTAATCTGTAGTTACATAATATTGATTGAAATATAATTAACTGTTATTTACTTGGTCGGGGTACATTGATTTGACTTCTTTTTAATCGATTACACATTTTCTTTTTGTTTAACGTGTTATTACCTCCATTCCACAACTTTAATTTGATTCTCGAATCTTGTTAAATGATTACGAGTAGTTTTGTGGGTACTATACAAGTATTGATAGTCAATTAGGGAGTTTATGGATTGTTATTTGACATTGGAATTGACTTAGTGCATTTTCATTGAAAGAGTGTTTTAAGTTGATTGTGAAGTGTTATGGATGAGTTCATGGAGCAATGGATTGATTTCAAGCGTCATTCGTGGGGTTTCGTCTTCGGTTTTGGTTTTGATGTAAACAATAGATACTATGTAGCATTTGTGATTGACTAGTATGATTCCAATGAAAGTTATGATAAGATTTGATTATATTGGTTTAAGTGTGTGTTTAGAAGACATAAGAATCAAAACTTAATAACGGTGGATGTTGTTAAGGAAAGTGAAACGCAATTGATGCGAGAACAATTGTTGTTTAATGTTTTTGTATAACTAGTTCCTTTTCAATGTATTTAGTTGAGCATTCATAATTAGTTTGGTGCACTAATCTTTAGTTGCATAATATTGATTGAAATACAATTAACCGTTATTTACTTGGTCGTGCTACATTGATTTGACTTTTTTTTAATCGATTACACATTTTCTTTTTGTTTAACTTGTTATTACCTCCATTCCACAACTTTAATTTGATTCTCGAATCTTGTTAAATGATTACGAGTAGTTTTTTGTGTACTATACAACTCTTGGTAGTTAATTTGGGAGTTTATGGATCGATATTTGACATTGGAATTAACTTAGTGCATTTTCAATGAAAGAGTGTTCAAAGTTGATTGTGAAGTGTTATGGATGAGTTCGTGGAGTAATGGATTGATTTCAAGCGTCATTTGTACGGTTTCGTCTTCGGTTTTGGTTTTTGATGTAAACAATAGATACTATGTAGCATTTGTGATTGACTAGTATGATTCCAATGATAGTTATGATAAGATTTGATTATATTGGTTTAAGTGTGTGTTTAGAAGACATAAGAATCAAAACTTAATAACGGTGAATGTTGTTATGGAAAGCAAAACGCTATCGATGTGAGAACAATTGTTGTGTAATGTTTTAGTATAACCATTTCCTTTCAATGTATTTAGTTGAGCATTCATGATTAATTTGATACACTAATCTGTAGTTACATAATATTGATTGAAATATAATTAACTGTTATTTACTTGGTCGGGGTACATTGATTTGACTTCTTTTTTAATCGATTACACATTTTCTTTTTGTTTAACGTGTTATTACCTCCATTCCACAACTTTAATTTGATTCTCGAATCTTGTTAAATGATTACGAGCAGTTTTTTGTGTACTATACAACTCTTGGTAGTTAATTAAAGAGTTTATGGATTGTTATTTGACATTGGAATTGACTTAGTGCATTTTCAATGAAAGAGTGTTCAAAGTAGACTGTGATGTGTTATGGATGAGTTGGTGGAGCAATGGATTGATTTCAAGCGTCATTCGTGCGGTTTCGTCTTCGGTTTTGGTTTTGATGTAAACAATAGATACTATGTAGCATTTGTGATTGACTAGTATGATTCCAATGAAAGTTATGATAAGATTTGATTATATTGGTTTAAGTGTGTGTTTAGAAGACATAAGAATCAAAACTTAATAACGTGGATGTTGTTAAGGAAAGTGAAACGCAATTGATGCGAGAACAATTGTTGTTTAATGTTTTTGTATAACTAGTTCCTTTTCAATGTATTTAGTTGAGCATTCATAATTAGTTTGGTGCACTAATCTTTAGTTGCATAATATTGATTGAAATGCAATTAACCGTTTTTACTTGGTCGTGCTACATTGATTTGACTTTTTTTTAATCGATTACACATTTTCTTTTTGTTTAACTTGTTATTACCTCCATTCCACAACTTTAATTTGATTCTCGAATCTTGTTAAATGATTACGAGTAGTTTTTGTGTACTATACAACTCTTGGTAGTTAATTTGGGAGTTTATGGATCGATATTTGACATTGGAATTAACTTAGTGCTTTTCAATGAAAGAGTGTTCAAAGTTGATTGTGAAGTGTTATGGATGAGTTCGTGGAGTAATGGATTGATTTCAAGCGTCATTTGTACGGTTTCGTCTTCGGTTTTGGTTTTGATGTAAACAATAGATACTATGTAGCATTTGTGATTGACTAGTATGATTCCAATGATAGTTATGATAAGATTTGATTATATTGGTTTAAGTGTGTGTTTAGAAGACATAAGAATCAAAACTTAATAACGGTGAATGTTGTTAAGGAAAGCAAAACGCTATCGATGTGAGAACAATTGTTGTGTAATGTTTTAGTATAACCATTTCCTTTCAATGTATTTAGTTGAGCATTCATGATTAATTTGATACACTAATCTGTAGTTACATAATATTGATTGAAATAAATTAACTGTTATTTACTTGGTCGGGGTACATTGATTTGACTTCTTTTTAATCGATTACACATTTTCTTTTGTTTAACGTGTTATTACCTCCATTCCACAACTTTAATTTGATTCTCGAATCTTGTTAAATGATTACGAGTAGTTTTGTGGGTACTATACAAGTATTGATAGTCAATTAGGGAGTTTATGGATTGTTATTGACATTGGAATTGACTTAGTGCATTTTCATTGAAAGAGTTTTTTAAGTTGATTGTGAAGTGTTATGGATGAGTTCATGGAGCAATGGATTGATTTCAAGCGTCATTCGTGGGGTTTCGTCTTCGGTTTTGGTTTTGATGTAAACAATAGATACTATGTAGCATTTGTGATTGACTAGTATGATTCCAATGAAAGTTATGATAAGATTTGATTATATTGGTTTAAGTGTGTGTTTAGAAGACATAAGAATCAAAACTTAATAACAGTGGATGTTGTTAAGGAAAGTGAAACGCAATTGATGCGAGAACAATTGTTGTTTAATGTTTTTGTATAACTAGTTCCTTTTCAATGTATTTAGTTGAGCATTCATGGTTAGTTTGATGCACTAATCTTTAGTTGCAAAATATTGATTGAAATACAATTAACCGTTATTTACTTGGTCGTGCTACATTGAATTGTTTTCTTTTTAATCGATTACACATTTTCTTTTTGTTTAACGTGTTATTACGTCCATTCCACAACTTTAATTTGATTCTCGAATCTTGTTAAATGATTACGAGCAGTTTTTTGTGTACTATACAACTCTTGGTAGTTAATTAGAGAGTTTATGGATTGTTATTTGACATTAGAATTGACTTAGTGCATTTTCAATGAAAGAGTGTTCAAAGTAGACTGTGAAGTGTTATGGATGAGTTCGTGGAGCAATGGATTGATTTCAAGCGTCATTCGTGCGGTTTCGTCTTCGGTTTTGGTTTTGATGTAAACAATAGATACTATGTAGCATTTGTGATTGACTAGTATGATTCCAATGAAAGTTATGATAAGATTTGATTATATTGGTTTAAGTGTGTGTTTAGAAGACATAAGAATCAAAACTAATAACGGTGGATGTTGTTAAGGAAAGTGAAACGCATTGATGCGAGAACAATTGTTGTTTAATGTTTTTGTATAACTAGTTCCTTTTCAATGTATTTAGTTGAGCATTCATAATTAGTTTGGTGCACTAATCTGTAGTTACATAACATTGATTGAAATACAATTAACCGTTATTTACTTGGTCGGGCTACATTGATTTGACTTTTTTTTAATCGATTACACATTTTCTTTTTGTTTAACTTGTTATTACCTCCATTCCACAACTTTAATTTGATTCTCGAATCTTGTTAAATGATTACGAGTACTTTTTTGTGTACTATACAACTCTTGGTAGTTAATTGGGAGTTTATGGATCGATATTTGACATTGGAATTAACTTAGTGCATTTTCAATGAAAGAGTGTTCAAAGTTGATTGTGAAGTGTTATGGATGAGTTCGTGGAGTAATGGATTGATTTCAAGCGTCATTTGTACGGTTTCGTCTTCGGTTTTGGTTTTGATGTAAACAATAGATACTATGTAGCATTTGTGATTGACTAGTATGATTCCAATGATAGTTATGATAAGATTTGATTATATTGGTTTAAGTGTGTGTTTAGAAGACATAAGAATCAAAACTTAATAACGGTGAATGTTGTTAAGGAAAGCAAAACGCTATCGATGTGAGAACAATTGTTGTGTAATGTTTTAGTATAACCATTTCCTTTCAATGTATTTAGTTGAGCATTCATGATTAATTTGATACACTAATCTGTAGTTACATAATATTGATTGAAATATAATTAACTGTTATTTACTTGGTCGGGGTACATTGATTTGACTTCTTTTTAATCGATTACACATTTTCTTTTTGTTTAACGTGTATTACCTCCATTCCACAACTTTAATTTGATTCTCGAATCTTGTTAAATGATTACGAGTAGTTTTGTGGGTACTATACAAGTATTGATAGTCAATTAGGGAGTTTATGGATTGTTATTTGACATTGGAATTGACTTAGTGCATTTTCATTGAAAGAGTGTTTTAAGTTGATTGTGAAGTGTTATGGATGAGTTCATGGAGCAATGGATTGATTTCAAGCGTCATTCGTGGGGTTTCGTCTTCGGTTTTGGTTTTGATGTAAACAATAGATACTATGTAGCATTTGTGATTGACTAGTATGATTCCAATGAAAGTTATGATAAGATTTGATTATATTGGTTAAGTGTGTGTTTAGAAGACATAAGAATCAAAACTTAATAACAGTGGATGTTGTTAAGGAAAGTGAAACGCAATTGATGCGAGAACAATTGTTGTTTAATGTTTTTGTATAACTAGTTCCTTTTCAATGTATTTAGTTGAGCATTCATGGTTAGTTTGATGCACTAATCTTTAGTTGCAAAATATTGATTGAAATACAATTAACCGTATTTACTTGGTCGTGCTACATTGAATTGTTTTCTTTTTAATCGATTACACATTTTCTTTTTGTTTAACGTGTTATTACCTCCATTCCACAACTTTACTTTGATTCTCGAATCTTGTTAAATGATTACGAGCAGTTTTTTGTGTACTATACAACTCTTGGTAGTTAATTAGAGAGTTTATGGATTGTTATTTGACATTGGAATTGACTTAGTGCATTTTCAATGAAAGAGTGTTCAAAGTAGACTGTGAAGTGTTATGAATGAGTTCGTGGAGCAATGGATTGATTTCAAGCGTTATTCGTACGGTTTCGTCTTCGATTTTGGTTTTGATGTAAACAATAGATACTATGTAGCATTTGTGATTGACTAGTATGATTACAATGATAGTTATGATAAGATTTGATTATATTGGTTTAAGTGTGTGTTTAGAAGACATAAGAATCAAAACATAATAACGGTGGATGTTGTTAAGGAAAGCAAAACGCTATCGATGTGAGAACAATTGTTGTGTAATGTTTTAGTATAACCATTTCCTTTCAATGTATTTAGTTGAGCATTCATGATTAATTTGATACACTAATCTGTAGTTACATAATATTGATTGAAATATAATTAACCGTTATTTACTTGGTCGTGCTACATTGATTTGACTTTTTTTTAATCGATTACACATTTTCTTTTTGTTTAACTTGTTATTACCTCCATTCCACAACTTTAATTTGATTCTCGAATTTTGTTAAATGATTACGAGTAGTTTTTTGTGTACTATACAACTCTTGGTAGTTAATTTGGGAGTTTATGGATCGATATTTGACATTGGAATTAACTTAGTGCATTTTCAATGAAAGAGTGTTCAAAGTTGATTGTGAAGTGTTATGGATGAGTTCGTGGGAGTAATGGATTGATTTCAAGCGTCATTTGTACGGTTTCGTCTTCGGTTTTGGTTTTGATGTAAACAATAGATACTATGTAGCATTTGTGATTGACTAGTATGATTCCAATGATAGTTATGATAAGATTTGATTATATTGGTTTAAGTGTGTGTTTAGAAGACATAAGAATCAAAACTTAATAACGGTGAATGTTGTTAAGGAAAGCAAAACGCTATCGATGTGAGAACAATTGTTGTGTAATGTTTTAGTATAACCATTTCCTTTCAATGTATTTAGTTGAGCATTCATGATTAATTTGATACACTAATCTGTAGTTGCATAATATTGATTGAAATATAATTAACTGTTATTTACTTGGTCGGGGTACATTGATTTGACTTCTTTTTTAATCGATTACACATTTTCTTTTTGTTTAACGTGTTATTACCTCCATTCCACAACTTTAATTTGATTCTCGAATCTTGTTAAATGATTACGAGTAGTTTTGTGGGTACTATACAGTATTGATAGTCAATTAGGGAGTTTATGGATTGTTATTTGACGTTGGAATTGACTTAGTGCATTTCATTGAAAGAGTTTTTAAGTTGATTGTGAAGTGTTATGGATGAGTTCATGGAGCATGGATTGATTTCAAGCGTCATTCGTGCGGTTTCGTCTTCGGTTTTGGTTTTGATGTAAACAATAGATACTATGTAGCATTTGTGATTGACTAGTATGATTCCAATGAAATGATGATAAGATTTGATTATATTGGTTTAAGTGTGTGTTTAGAAGACATAAGAATCAAAACATGATAACGCTGGACGTTGTTAAGGAAAGCAAAACGCTATCGATACGAGAACAATTGTTGTTTATTGTTTTTGTATAACTAGTTCCTTTTCAATGTATTTAGTTGAGCATTCATTATTTGTTTGACGCACTAATCTTTAGTTGCATAATATTGATTGAAATACAATTAACCGTTATTTACTTGGTCGTGCTACATTGATTTGACTTTTTTTTAATCGATTACACATTTTCTTTTTGTTTAACTTGTTATTACCTCCATTCCACAACTTGAATTTGATTCTCGAATCTTGTTAAATGATTACGAGTAGTTTTTTTGTGTACTATACAACTCTTGGTAGTTAATTGGGAGTTTATGGATCGATATTGGACATTGGAATTACTTAGTGCATTTTCAATGAAAGAGTGTTCAAAGTTGATTGTGAAGTGTTATGAATGAGTTCGTGGAGCAATGGATTGATTTCAAGCGTTATTCGTACGGTTTCGTCTTCGATTTGGTTTTGATGTAAACAATAGATACTATGTAGCATTTGTGATTGACTAGTATGATTCCAATGATAGTTATGATAAGATTTGATTATATTGGTTTAAGTGTGTGTTTAGAAGACATAAGAATCAAAACTTAATAACGGTGGATGTTGTTAAGAAAGCAAAACGCTATCGATGTGAGAACAATTGTTGTGTAATGTTTTAGTATAACCATTTCCTTTCAATGTATTTAGTTGAGCATTCATGATTATTGATACACTAATCTGTAGTTACATAATATTGATTGAAATATAATTAACTGTTATTTACTTGGTCGGGGTACATTGATTGAATCTTTTTTAATCGATTACACATTTCTTTTTGTTTAAGTGTTATTACCTCCATTCCACAACTTTAATTTGATTCTCGAATCTTGTAAATGATTACGAGTAGTTTTTTTGTGTACTAACCTCTTGGTAGTTAATTGGGAGTTTATGGATTCGATATTTGACATTGGAATTAACTTAGTGCATTTCAATGAAAGAGTGTTCAAAGTTGATTGTGAAGTGTTATGGATGAGTTCGTGGAGCAATGAATTGATTCAAGCGTCATTCGTACGGTTTCGTCTTCGGTTTTGGTTTTGATGTAAACAATAGATACTATGTAGCATTTGTGATTGACTAGTATGATCCAATGATAGTTATGATAAGATTTGATTATATTGGTTTAAGTGTGTGTTTAGAAGACATAAGAATCAAAACTTAATAAGGTGGATGTTGTGTTAAGGAAAGAAAAACGCTATTCGATGTGAGAAACAATTGTTGTGTAATGTTTTGTAGTATACCAATTCCTTTCAATGTATTTAGTTGAGCATTCATGATTAATTTGATGCACTAATCTGTAGTTACATAATATTGATTGAAATATAATTAACTGTTATTTACTTGGTCGGCTACATTGGTTTGACTTCTTTTTAATCGATTACACATTTTCTTTTTGTTTAACGTGTTATTACCTCCATTCCACAACTTTAATTTGATTCTCGAATCTTGTTAATGATTACGAGTAGTTTTGTGGGTACTATACAACTATTGATAGTCAATTAGGGAGTTATGGATGTTATTTGACATTGGAATTGACTTAGTGCATTTCATTGAAAGAGTTTTTAAGTTGATTGTGAAGTGTTATGGATGAGTTCATGGAGCAATGGATTGATTTCAAGCGTCATTCGTGCGGTTTCGTCTTCGGTTTTGGTTTTGATGTAAACAATAGATACTATATGTAGCATTTGTGATTGACTAGTATGATTACAATGAAAGTTATGATAAGATTTGATTATATTGGTTTAAGTGTGTGTTTAGAAGACATAAGAATCAAAACATGATAACGCTGGACGTTGTTAAGGAAAGCAAAAGCTACGATTACGAGAACAATGTTGTTTATTGTTTTTGTATAACTAGTTCCTTTTCAATGTATTTAGTTGAGCATTCATTATTTGTTTGACGCACTAATCTTTAGTTGCATAATATTGATTGAAATACAATTAACGTTATTTACTTGGTCGTGCTACATTGATTTGACTTTTTTTTAATCGATTACACATTTTCTTTGTGTTAACTCTTGTATACCTCCATTCCACAAACTTTGAATTTGATTCTCGAATCTTGTTAAATGATTACGAGTAGTTTTTTTGTGTACTATACAACTCTTGGTAGTTAATTGGGAGTTTATGGATCGATATTTGACATTGGAATTACTTAGTGCATTTTCAATGAAAGAGTGTTCAAAGTTGATTGTGAAGTGTTATGGATGAGTTGTGGAGCAATGGATTGATTTCAAGCGTCATTCGTACGGTTTCGTCTTCGGTTTTGGTTTTGATGTAAACAATAGATACTATGTAGCATT
>JACCIZ010000036.1:0-89535 GCA_025506415.1 Flaveria robusta
TGCCTTAGCATCATCGATGCAGGTATCAATCAATTTCTCTAAGAGTACTTGAATCACAGTTTTTTTATTTATTTTATTTTATTTTTTTAAGCACACCGGTTTGACATTATGGTATTGTTACATTAAAACAGGTGATTCCGACATCATCAAGTCCCTTCCTGGTGACAGCTAAAAGAGAAATGAATTAATCGGGTTTTAAGATTTGGGTTTTCTCCTATGCGATGTACTTTCTTTCTGTTATCTTAAACCTGTTGAATCTGTAGAAGACAAGATGCTTTTGCCTTTTGAGCCTCTTGTAGGATACAATTGTTACCTGAATGAGATTTTGTCAGTGGTTCTTGACATACTTACTCAAAGCAGCCAAAAAAAACCCATTTGCAAAACACAATACAGATTTGATGGCCCCTCCCTTTTGGGCTGGTTGTGGGCGAGGAGGGATTGAACCCCGACATCGTGGTTCGTAGTCACGTGTTCTAATCCTCTAAGCTACCGGTCCCACTGCGTCCCCATTGGATCTGTCCCGAAAATACCTTCAAAAAATGAAACAAGAATAATGCTTTTTTACTTTTATTATTACTTTTTTTTTCCTCCATCACTCATAAATTTAAAAAATATTAAAAATTAATAGGATTACACCTTAATCAAGTAATGTTATATTGTGTCAAATAATTTATAAAATTATTCGATTTAGTTAATGGCCGCCTATATAAAACACTAACGGCTTATAAGGTAGTTTACGGGTCGTAAAAATGATGCGTGTGAAGATCGTCACCACCCGTAAATTTTAAGTGACTGATTCGATAGAGTGCAGGCATATACGGCCCGTGAAAGCTTTTACGGGCCGTAACGAAGGTGTTCGGATTTTCAAGAGGGTGTACCTATAACCTATCTCTTAATATATTTATACAATTATGAGTAAATGATTAGAACCTGACCAAACGGTTTCTTTGACATTTCAATTTCAAAACGGAATTTCAAGACGCAAACACAAGAATGCCACTGAAACATTCCTTAAGAACGGTTAAATTTCTTTGTTAAATGTTCGTCTTTTAAAGATTCAAGATCATATGATCAACAACCTAAATTAGTCACAGTCATCATAGCCGTTACGATGCATTTTCATACCGTATCTTCTTTACTCGATTCAATAAAAGTGACGAGAGTTATTCATAAGTGTACAACGTATTTAACAATTTGATTTATATTTTTAATATATATTTTACCCATCACAAATCACACTACATTGTTTTCATACGAGCTTTTATATCTCTTGTTAAATTTATTTTTCATAAAAAAAACATGTAACCTACTAACAATATTAAAAAAAATACACATATTCATGGCGTTTCTTGAAGCTTCAAAAACACACCAATAGATCTAAAGCATAACAGGACACAAGACAACCTCCAACACATTCATTCAGCAAAAGGATCAACAGGAGGCATCTCCCCCGTAAACGACTCGGGCGGAGGCGCTTCCAGATCCTCCTGCGTCGAAAAAACGCCTTTTCATCCAACACTGTTTCCTCGTGGTACAAGTCACCACCGGGTCATCCGAGCTCTGCTCGGACGCCGGTACGAAGACTCCAGTCTCCGGATCCGGCTCCCAGTACTCCTCCGGTTGATGCAACACGTCTTCAACCGGAGTAACCTCAGCGCTAACATCAACCTCATCTTCCACCGCCTTCTCGTAAGCTGATTCGTGCAATTTCCTCCTGTAAAATAACAATAAAAACGCGGTCATGGAACGGTGAAATCGATAACGAAGGAGTTAAAAGCGGATGCGAAGTTACCCGAAGGCGGACAGGGGAGGAGAGAGGCGGTTAAGTACGGAGACGTTGTTTATGAATAGCTTTGCAGCCATCGTGTCGTGTCGTGTCGTGTCGTGTGGAACTGATGATTAAGTCGGTTAACATACATGATACTTATATATTATGGTGAACTTATAGCAGTGACCGACTTTGAAATTGGATATGTTTGTTTATATATGTATAACCGACCACCTTTAGACGTTTGACACGTCCATCTTGATGCGGCATTTCCCTTTTATTTTATTTCATCATTTCCAACATAATTTCTTTCTTTTTATATACGATCTTATTAACTTTTTATACAGGGACCTTCTTATCAGTACAGATATAGATCCTAATACTACTTCAACAAATTCTTTAATGTCCAAAACTAATTAGTTAAGCTGAAAAGATGGAGCATGTGTATTTGAAATGCAATATTTGAATTATGCAAAAGTTAGTCACCTCTCGAACATTATATACTGTTAGATAACCCAATATATAAATTAAAACTCAGATATCCGGGAATTCAAAATCAAAATATATGAAAAATAAAAAATCCGAATATAGACACCTTTATGGTCATGCTTCACAGTTACAAAATTAAATTTTGTATACTTGCTAAATAATTTATGTAGTTGTCATTTTTATCGGTGCCATATTTTGTAACATACTGTAAAACAGTATTGATTTTATTAGCGTGTAACATAATATGCCATGTTCTTTGGATAAACATTGCTAATGATTTCGTTAGGTCAAAGACACAACGCGTCAATTTTTCAGAACCAGATCGGACGTCGAACCGGACGCCTTACGGTTTGGTGGTCGGACCGTCAGACCGGATTTAAGAAACGATGACGTCATAATTAATATATAGTATATTATATATATAGTTATATATATAATTAAATATAAGTAATTTATATATGTTTTATAGTTATATATAAAACTTAACTATATTTTTATATCCAACACACTAATTTATGGTTCAACACCCCCGTTTTTACCCATTAAAATCAAACAAAAAAAAATAAAAAAATACAAAATCCTATCAGAACCGGTCCTGTTTCCCGGTCCGACCACCGGTTCGACCAGCCCAAACGAATCATAGCAACCGGACCGGCTAGGTGGCCGATCCCGGTCGAATCGGTCGGACCGGCCTGTCCGATCCGTCGTAATAACATTGCACCGAGCCGATTGGTAATCTTTCTGGTTATTATTATTAGAGTAGTGGGTCGAAACATTATATGTATGTAAAGCCCAAGGATAAGTTCGATGCATTATGTAAAGTCCTGTTTAATAGGACGGGTCAAAAGATTATTGGACCAGAAACTAGATTTCTAGATTTGTCCTTAAGTATCGATATTAAACCATAAAATCTATGGGCTTAATTTTAGACGGGTGGTGGAAATCACCAAGCTAAAGTAATGAAAGTCAAGTAAGAGTCCTAAAAACTCTTAACAATTTATTTGCTCTCAACACCTACCAATTTCTAGAATTTAATCACTTCAACAGCCTTTGATGGTTATATACTTATATGGGTATCCAAGAATACAAACATGATGGAAGTTATATTTTAATAAATAACGCTATAAGAAGTCTAATAGTAATTTTTTTTTTTTAATTATGCTTCTGGTTGGATCATAGCTAAATTGAACTTTATAACACAGTAAGACATCCTATTGGTAAGACGATTTAAGTTAGCATATCATCTTCTAATATTAGCGCTTTGGCCATATATACAAAACTCTTTCTCATTATCATAGTTAATCTTAAAAAATAATAATATTAAAAAATTACATCGGCTAAAAACATACTTTTGACTTTCTTGTACTAGAACTTTAGCCTCATAAACATAAAAGTATTGTATATGGTTTTTTGAAAATATTCGATTTACAAATACTAAAAGAGTTTTTTTACGCAAGTAAAAGTTTCTCCCTTGATCTTTCCAGGAATTTCTTCGATTTCACCATGGGTATCTAGATAGAAGATTTGGTATTTGGATATATTTTGTATCAATGATTCTTACGTATTGCTTTGAAATTTATCGGTTATTGTCACATATTACACTTGTTTGTTCCGTCGGGTCACATTTGATCTTTTTCTTTATGACAATTTTGTCTTTAAGAGGATATCGTGGCACTTAAGTAATGTATCTCACAACAAAAAGATAGGGGGTTTAAATACTACTTTTTTAAACTATTGTTTTAATATGTATTTATACTCGAAAATCTAGTAGTTGTAATAAAAATTATAATTTGTAACAATCCAAAGAAACATGCTACTGGTAAAATGATTTACTTCTCAAATAAAAATTATAAGCTCAAATCTCGCAAAATGAATGTGTAAAGATTTAATAGTAAAGTAAAGAATGTATTTGTTTGGTGATTATATTTCACATGCTATGTTTTGGTGATTATATTTCGTAACATTTATTGTATGTATTCTTTAAAATATTACAAGTCATCCCATTAGAGGTAGTGCTAGGTTGTTTACTTAGTTGCAGTCTGTAAATAGTAAATATCTGCAGTATGCGGATCAAATCGGCAGACATCTGTAGTAAAAAGGTATACCAAACCTCTTCAGTCTGCAAAAGAAAAATGTTTGGTTTTTAACTTATTCAAACTATTAAAAAGATTGATGGCGGACGGTGGGGTGTGCAAACGGCGGCGGCGGCGGCGGCGGTGGACGACGGTGGTGGTGGTGGACAGTGAGTGTTGGTAGGTGGTGGTAACTCTTCGCAGACTTTAAAAGTGGTTGCACCAAGTATGCAACAATAAGCTCGCTCGCGCAGACGTTTTTTAATGAACTTTTTTCGAAAAACAAACAGTCTGCAAATGGCAATGTCTGCACGTGGTATGCGAGGAGCATACAAAAGAACCTCCGCAAACATTTTTTCGAAAAAACAAACACCACCTTAAAGTCTTAAACCAGTCTACAACAGTGAATTGCTTTGCAATTTCGCACGTCTTTTAGGACCAACCCTTACGTGGGTTTACGATAAAATAATGATAAACGTTGTGAAACGATAAAGACAAGAAACAAGCCATGTGACACAAAACATTACGATGATTGATGATAAATAATTAAATACGATAAAGATGCAAAAATGAAATGTTTATAAAGGATTTGACTTTTATATGTGGTGATGTTGGTGTCTGATAGATCAACATACTTGATAGATGTCCACAAAGCAAAATCACACAAAAGAACGTTCACATACTTCCATAGTTTCATCCCACATACAGTAAGCACGACCTTACTAGACCACCTCCTTTTATTGCTTATTACACATATATGTAACATACTACCACCAAACCATACAACCTTCTCATATAACTACCGATCAAGGGTGAGCCGGTTTCTCCAAGTTCTCGAGTGGACGGAAGAAAGTCTTCTCCTCCAACACGGAACCATCCGCGGCTGCTGGCTCGGATCCAGAGGCACCACCTGGGTTCTTCTCATCCGCTGGTCCGAAGACCCCGGTCTTTGGGTGTGGTGCCCAGTACTTTTCTGGTTCAGTTCGGGTGACTGCTTCTTCTGGGACCAATGATGGGCGGACTTGATCGTCTATATTCTTGTCGTAAACCGACTCATGCACAGTCCTCCTAAACAAGTGGATGCATGAACGTATATAAGATTATAAGCAAATAAGCATGCTGCAAAATTTAGTTTATATATGACAATCTGTATTTAATTAACTTATAAACAGGTCAAATCGGTTAAAAACAGAAGAAATGTATTTAGATGCATATTTTATTCAGAAAGTTATATTTTGTAATCACATATTTAATATATTAGCTAAAACTATAAGAATATTTAGCCATCCATATTGATTATCCAACTGGCTACCTATAATGAGTCCCTAGTACTTAAAAATACATATACGACAATAAGAAAAGAGAAAGATAAAAAAAATTCAAATTTTAAAATAAAAGACTTAAAAATTGAAAGGGATGACCCCTAATAACTTGATATAGTATAGGCAAGTTATTGGTATAGTTTAGGGGATATGAAACTAAAAGCCAAATCTTCACAACCCATTAGATTTGCAGTTAGAAAGTACACTATAACCTTTAGTACCTTACAAGTGTAAGACAAATACAAAAACAAAGCTTCTCAATTGGAGGTTACTTTTTCTTAAGGGGTATCATGTCGATATTCAAATTATTTTATTAAAGCAATACTTTATACATCACCTAAACATGCGTTTAATATTATTGAATACAAAATCTAGTCAACAGTGCTTGCAGAATAATATAAAATAACAAAAATACATGGCAGTCAAAGGCATTTTCAGCATTTGGCATGTATTTGGTCAGATTTGGCATACGTATGGTAGTTTAAAGCATTCACAGTAGGTTTTGTATATTTATATGAGTGTGTTTCTTATAATTTAAGGAATGGTTGTAAATGGTTGAGTGGAGGAGAGAGAAAAGTTACTGTTCATTTTGTATATTTGGGGAATCACTGTTCAACCCTTATAAATTTTTTAATATTTTTGAAAGTGGTTATGAGTAGAAGAGAGAGAAAAAGTAATGATAAAAGTATAAAAAAATATTATTTAATTGAGAAGGAGAGAGAAATAATAGTGTTTTTAATGTAATTATAAGGATAAAGATATGAAACCTGATGTGAATGCTCTTAGGTACACAAATGACCTTAATAAAAAATTGCTTAGTAAACAAGATACCTCTAAGCATAAAATCTATTCTCTTAACTACATGTTTCAATACCAAAGAGCTTGTAGGCTACTAGGCTGTAGCCTATAGATATCAAAATGTTTAGTAAAATGTTACTTCCTAAATGATTGAAGGTTCTAAGCTTTTAGTCCTCAAGATAGACGTTTGTGTAGATTTAATGAGTTTACATGACGTGTTAACGTGTGAGTTAGTTGTTCTAAAAAACTTAATGCTAAAGGATTAATTATCTTGTGTTGGTATATGGATTCCCAAGATATGGGGTGGATTAGGTCATTAGAAGGTCTTAATCACTCAACCAGAATTCGGACAACATATGGTCCAGATCTTATCCATCACCAAACACTATCGATGGAAGCTAACTAAAGGACATGTAAATGGCCCCAGCATCACTTTATCTTCCTACAAATTGTACGGCCCCTTCTCTTTCATCTTCTAAACCTTTTAACCTACAGAATCCTGTTCTTTATTCATTATTCCCCACAGATTTCAAACAACAAATTCGACATCTGTGGAACAACTGCAATAATTAAAGGAATATATCACGCAGTTCTACATCTCCGTCGTTAAATTACTTCTAGTTTCAGCAGAATCGACTCAGAGATCGACCGAATTCACGATCTACAACCGATTGCATGTTTCCGATTTAACAATTTATCTAAGATCATACTATTTACTAACACGCACAAATTGATATAACCTAACTGAGAGAATCTGAGAATCGATCTAATAATCAGCAACAGTAAGTCAGTAACCACAAAAGTAAAAGCTCCGTTAGAAATTTTACTTTCAAATCATACAATCAGCTCATGTACCGATCTATATTGAATAACAGATAACATACTAACATTGACGATTATTGTCGGAAATTTGGGAGGAATTACAGTGTAGAATGATGCAATCAAGCATATGGAGGTGGTTATAGTGGTATTGAATCTTCTAACAAGATGATTGAGTGATCAAAGGTAGTGAATTAGCCAATTAGGTATACCTAAAAATGCGATTTGGATCAACGGCAGATGATGTACGGATCCGGCAGAGAAACAGCTGCTTTAAGCTCGCGATCCCCCGGTGGTGCGAATTAGCGGCCATACAATAACGTTTTCTTTGTGGTGAAAGAGAGAAAGAGAAAGAGAAAGAGAAAGAGAAAGAGTAGACAATAGGCGAAGATGGTGGAAGGTGATAAGAGGGCGAAGAAATCGATAAGGAAAGGTAGGTGATATAGGTGTGGAGATGGTGGGTCGCACTCAACTCTAACTTTTCTAATTTTTACAATTTGTGGACTCTAGTTTGGTGTTTTGTAATGTGAGGATTAAGGTTTGTAAGATGTTTCGATACGGTCGTTATATTGAACGTTGTCATTTGGTGATAGGCGATGGGGATGTTTATGGTCTGGTTCATCTGGTTTTGATAAGACTAGGGATGTTTACGAGCCGAACTATGTTTATGGTTTGGTACATCTAGCTACAAATACAAGTTTGTTTAGTCCCTTTTAAATTATATTACGGGCCAACTATGATATACTCAAAAGTACACAAGTTAAAACGTGTATCTCTTATAAGATATTATAATTTAGACATGTCTAAATGGATCAGCACTACACACCCCTATTGCCTCCTCCGTTCTCGTAGTCATCAATTCCGTCGCAACACCAGTTTCACCAATCGTCACTAGTTCTAATCTATACTACTATATAATACATATTAGAAGGATAAGATGGTAATTTCATTTAAAATGTAAGACACATATATAATATTTTAATCATAGAGTACAAGTGCTTTATACAATAATTTCACTTTTGCCCCCATTTAATTAACTTCTTTTAATTATAGTATTATTTAATACACATTATTAATACATTATTAAATAATATATGTATTATTTAATTCACTTCATTAAGTTTTATTTTATTTAAAATAATATAAATTGATATTTAAATTTATAATTACTAATCATATTTTTAAATCTAAAAAGTTTTATTTTATTTATAATAATATAAATTGATATTTGAATTTATAATTACTAATCATATTTTTTTAACTAAATACTATTTAATTAAGTATTATTTTATTTAAATACTTATATCTATACTACTTTATAATAAATCTCTCCGTTTAAAGATGTAATTTTGCCAAGCATATAAGTTTTGAATCAACATGTATAAAATAGTGCAAAGTATTTAAGAGGAATAGAATAAATAATTGATTAAGATTTTAAGACACTTTAAGGGTAATATAGTAAATTTATCAATTAAATTTTATATAACTTGGTATTTTTGCTCTTATCTCTTTCATGTATTTAATAAACATTATTAATATATTATTTAATAATATGATATTATTTGATTCACTTTATTAAATTTTATTTTATTTATAATAGTATAAATTGACATTTAAATTTAAATTTACTAATTACATTTTTTATAACTAAATATTATTTAAATTAAGTATTATTTTATTTAAATATTTAAGTATATAACATATATATATATATATATATATATATATATATCTTCATGTTTATAATAACTATAATACTAATATTTTCATAGGGGCATATTGTGAGTTTAATAATTTTAATATTTATATATATCATTATATAATAAAAGTGAAAGGATAATTGAATAATAATTTTACATATGAATTAATACACACATATGAAAAGTCATGTTTAAATTTCAAACAATTAACCATTTTATTTCATTTATACCATTACAATAAAGTATAATATATGATTTTTATAATACAAATGCTAGAACATATACACGCGGCCAAACAATACCGCTATTTATTTTCAATTCCATTTAGTTACTACGATTGAGCACTAATCCCTCTTCCCCTTTCCCTTGCCGGTTGTTAAAAACTCAATAACAATCAAGATGATAATTGTTGTGACAATTTCTCCATTAACTTTCTCCGGTCTATGTAAATCACCACCGAAAGCTGCCTCTGATGATCATAAAACTCTAAGCTACATTCATAAAAAGAAACCCCCCTAAAATCTAGGTAATACGTGATTTCCGACCACAAATATCACTCATGCTTTCACTAATCTTGTTGGGTTAATATAGTTCTCTTACAGATTTTTCTAATATAAGTAATTGTTTTTTTATTTAATTTTTTTAATAATTATATTTTGATTTTTTAATTTACATCATAATGCATCTAGCCGATACTGACTAAAATCGAATTCCCAAAAAGTCACGCAACAACCGTACCGCCGCAATGCGCGGACATTTTCACTAGTAATAAAATATAGCCATTGAACTTAGTTTTGATTTTTTTTCAAAACGACACATCTCAACTTGAGTAAATTTTGGTTTAAACACATGAATTGAATTAATACTATTTATTAAGTATTATCTTATTTAAATTAATAAGTATATAATTACTAAATATTTTCATAGTTATAATAATAATAATAACAGCAATAACAACAGCAACAGCAACAGCAACAGCAACAGCAACAGCAACATCAACATCAACATCAACATCAACAGAAACAGCAACAGCAACAGCAACAACAACAGAACAGCAACAACAACAGCAGAAGTAGTAACAATAACAATATTTTTAAAGGGATTTTGAGTATTTAATAATTTTAGTATGTATGATTATATTTATTAGTTAATGACATATTATTTAATATGTTTCAAAAATAATTACAATATTAATATTTGGTAATAAATAATTTTAGTATTTATAACTAAATTTGTTAGTTAATGACATATTATTTAATATGTTTCAAAAAATATTAAGTTATACATAAGAATCTGTATCATTGAACTTATCGAAACCAAGATAACCTTAAAAACTATCATTGTGACGTTCTCGTATACGCTCAAAGTCGAACCGCGGCGAAGAGCGTGTCAAATCCGCTAGTGCATAAATATACATACAAACACACACAAATATATGTATACTTACATTCATAT
This sequence comes from Flaveria robusta, assembly GCA_025506415.1. Lineage (NCBI taxonomy): Eukaryota > Viridiplantae > Streptophyta > Magnoliopsida > Asterales > Asteraceae > Flaveria > Flaveria robusta. Next base: position 10,424 of record JACCIZ010000036.1, read on the forward strand.
ATATATATATGTATATATATAGGGGAGGGTTCTTGAGATTACCAATAGTTATGTGAAAATTAAAGAAAACCACGAAAACTAATAACATAATTCATAACTTTTTTTGTTATTTTAATTGTTAAAATGTTATTTAAGTATTTGGTACATATATGTTGAGCATAAATACGAGAATGAAGAATCTTACGTATATGTAACATTATGTCGAATGAAAAATGGTTACGTATGCGTAACCTATGTGTGATGTATATGTAAAATCATGCTACGGTTTTCATTTGATCCATACCCTTATTTATATATACTCAAGCATATATATAGAGGGCAATAATAAAAAATTTATAAATTATGTAACCGGTTTAATTGATTTTCTCTAGTTTTCTCATAAATTGTGATTTTTTTAGGATATCTGCTCTATATATAGGGTTAAGCTCTTTTTAAAACTTTATTTATTTTCAAAACTTAAAGAGCTAATCTGGAGCATTTATTATTTTCTAATCATAACTATTAAAAATTAAATGAAAATGGTACGATAGTAATCAACTAAATTTTTATCTAACTAATTGATTATCTCTTCTACCTTCTCTATCCTATCATGTCTTTATAAATTTACAAATATGTTAAAAATTAGACTTATTTCCAATTAATCATTCATTTTTTTAAGTTTGGATAATATTCAAACTTTTCAAGATGATTATCAATTTTCAAACTTATGATCTATTTACATATATATGTAAATCTTTACACTACTCATTATCTATTTACATATATGTGAATCTTTATAGTAGTCATCAATTTTGACACTAATCATATACATAACAAAAATTAAAAATCTAATCAATAAACATATAAACATTCATATAATCTACGCACATGTACTTTAGCATCTACAATCACAACTAACACAAAACATTTAGTCTAAACACGAATGATCTAATAGGCTCGATGAATATAAAAGTATTCATATTGATCATAAAAATATGAATGTTTAAATACCTAAATGAAAATATCATATTGATCATACATTTTCAAAATAATAATCTAGATATTTACATATGTGTAAATTCTCATAATAATCATCTATTTTTCAACTCATACGATGTTTACATATTCGTAAATACTCAAATGGACTGTCTATTTAAAAATATACAAATTTTAAACATATGTAATATGCAAGTAAACTATTTATATACAAGTAATTATATCCTTATATGCACTTACCAAATATGTGTAAAGGAAGAACCTTAATTAAAGCTAGAGTGTTTATATCTAACATGATATCAAATAGATACAAACTTGGAAAGTACGGGCTTGTATACATATATGTGTACATACAATAGAAATATTTTAATATATATATATATATATACAGACACACATATACATACATACATAAATATGAAGCGTACTTTGAGAAAACCAATGCTTAGAGATTAAACTTGTGAAAAGCAGTCAATATCGATCCTAAAATCATATTTTATTATAACATTATTATACATACACAACATTGGTCTTTTATGTGTGTATATAAAGTTACACATGTTAAAAAACTAACATATGCGTATTATGTAATTACACAAAAAAAAAATGTTTATACTGTATAGCTTACTATGTACATATGTGTTAGGTTTTTAACATATTCGAACTTACAAATACACATAGAAGACCATAATATTAAATGCGTTATACGGGTATTACAATAATAAATATAATGATTTTGATTGGTTTTAAATAGTTTTCGTAAGTTATTTATTTATAATTAGTTAGCATAGGATACATCTCTCTCTCTCTCTCTCTCTCTCTCTATATATATATATATATATATATATATATATATCTGTGTGTGTGTGTTATGGTACAAAGTTGGTTTCCGTGCGAAGCATACAAGTTCTTGCGTAATTATTTATCATTCATGCTTGCTAATTTCACCCCTACTTTGTACACTTCTCACGAAAACACCGTTTTAAAATATCAAATGACAACTCCTACATGTGTAAACATGTGTAAAGAAGAAATCTAATTTACACATGTGTAAACACGTGTAAAAAAGAGTTTCTAAAGTTCTCACTAAATTAAAAGTTATCATTTATCCTTTGTGCGAATGTTTTTACACATTTTTAAACATATGTAAGTGTATGTAAACAAGAACTATTTTACGCATGTTTATAGATATGTAAACATGTGTAAAAAACAATTCCAGAGTTCTCATGAAAAATAAGAATTTTCAAGATAACTCTTCCCTATATCATACGTGCATATATATATATATATATATATATATATATATATATGTAATTATTTGTAATCCTAATTTACAAATATGGGTTAGTTGTTTACTATATTAAATAGAGTAGACAATTATTCACAAATAGCTATTTTGTATATTATTCATCTATTTAACTCTTCAAACAACCATTTTTATATTGTTGTTAGTGTTGTGACTCTTTAATCTTATCTTGATGGTAGTTTTGTCAACCATCATGACTCGGGCATATGAATCCTATAAAGATATCCATGGCCAAATTGAAAGAGAAAAAGAAGAGGGGAGACAAGTAGATCTGACGGGACGAGGGGAGAGAGTGTGTGAAATCTGTCTAGAAAGACACCATTGGGTAGGGATTCTAAGAGGTGGAAGCGAGAGGGGGAGGGAAAGAAGGGCCACCCTTTATAGAAGGTTAGTATGGTTAATTTGGATGCACACATGCCGCATGTGAATATCATAGCGATAAAGATGACCTAAGGTGTTGGTATATGCACCCCTATGAGAGAGAATAACTCAAAGATAGAAGGAAGGGAAACATGAGTGTAAAAATTAAATAAGAAAGAGATGAGAGGATGCAAATAGACATTTAACGTAAATGATATGGAACATTTAAGCTCACACTATCAATAATTTAAAACCAACCTATTAGATGAAAAAAATGTATTTCAAGACATTTTCGTTTTATTTCTTTCCACGCATTCATTCATGGTTGTTGTCATAAACATCTATTGTATCTTTTATTTTGGACCAATTTATTCAAATTTTGTGAATGATGATTGAAAATTTTGAAAACATATCTAAGAAATTGTGTTTAAATTCAATTTGCCTAGATATTTTGAAAAATAATATAAACACTTTTAGCTTGAATTGTATCTCTGGTACTAATGAAAATTTAATTGGATGATTCTCATAGTGTTTCTAGATTAAGTATAAATCTTATATGTAAATTGGGTATATAGTCCTGACCAAAGATTTCTATTTATACACAATGAAACAACCTAATGTTTCAATAAAAAGGTCAGAACTTGTAACAACCCACATGTTGGACAAGATGAAATGCATAATTTTTAATAGTAAAAGCAAGAACTAGTAATTTCATTTCATTTTAAAATATTGTTTTATAAACTTAATCATAAAAAAACATGTTTATAATTCCTAAAGCTTCCTTGAATAGCTCTTAACATGCGCATCATTATCTATCTGCACATTATATTGAAATATGGCTTTAGCTAATGTTAGTGTGCTTATGAGTCATAGTTTATAAATAGATAATTTATCATGCATAACAATATAGTTCGTATTTTTCTAGAGGGAAATTGCCTTCCTACAATCACAGACAATGCACCATGTCCCTTTCGTCATTGCATGAGTATGTGGATATGTATGCTGATAAGCCCTAACAATTAACCATGTGGTTGCCCCATTCCTCAACACACCTTGTTAAGTACATAAAGATCCCGGTATCCCCCCACCAACATATGCATATTATAGCATTCTTGTTTTGTTACCCATTTGACAAGACGGAATACCTCACATCAAGGTGACAGGATTCGAACGGTATCCCGAGATTGAAGAGATCGAATTCCTCCGGGATATCCTTCATAGTAAAACAATTATGATAACTCACTTGAGTTATTCGTATTGGTCCTAGTTACGAGATTTCTAGAAGTTAGTTCATATCGATTATCATGATGTGTTTAGATGCCTGACTAGGAATAGGATTGGGAAATGGATAATTATTATCGAGGTTAGCTTTTGGTGACCACTCACAGTTTAAACATAATTGACCAGGTTATGCATAACTTACGCCTATGTTACTCGTCGCATACATTACTTATGACTCCCAAACATTGCTAACAAACCAATTTAACAACCATATAAAAGCTCGAGCGTACTGAAGTTGCTGGAGACTACAAAATTACTTATAGCTCGAAAAGGGCTTGGAATATCAAGCTTCAAGTGAAAGTTCTATATTAAAAACTAAAAAATGGGCTAATATCAAATTCTATTTATAGTCTAGATTTGGAACCATAGCAGACTGTCATAGGACTTGGTAATAGTCCACTACCGACCTTAGGTCTACGAGTTAGCAGCAAACAGTCTCCTTTTGGTTGACCTTATCCTTATAAGCCGTTAGAGGAGCGCTATGTGACGGATGAGGCCCGTTATGAGGTTGAGTCTTCAGACACATGTAAATTCATTGATTCATCATTTGAAGCATGATAATACCATATTGGTTGCTTAGCTAGGTCTATCGCGGAACATCATGGAGATTGGTTGAAGTCCGCTACCAATCTCGTCTCAGCTTCTCGAATATGATTTCATAGCAAAACGATATAGTCTTGAGTGGCGGTCTACCACCATCCAATTCACTTAATCACTTTTGATTCTTTCGATACTCATATTTCATACGAGTTTTACATTCTCCCCTTCTTAATAAAGTTTCTTACTCGAAATTTTCTCCATCCAAAGAGTTGAGGATATTTGTTTTTCATCTCCTCTTCCAATTCCCAAGTGTATTCTAGGATGCGACATGCATTCCATTTTACTTTGACTATGGAGATTTCTTTTTGGCGCAGCTTTGTTATTTTTCTATCCTCGATTTGTAATGGTTCTTTTAAAAATTTTAGTTTTTCATTTACCTGCATGTCTTCAAGTGGTATATATTGTGATTCAACTACTAGCATTTCCATATGTTCGACATATGAAATGTATCAATTCTTTGGATAACTTTAATTTATAAAATACTGAGCCAACTTTGGCTGCTATCTCCATTGGTCCAGTGTATCTGGGTCTAAGCTTTCATTTCTTCTTGAAACATATCATTCCACCCGTGACATTTTTAACATTACCTTATCCCCTATATGGAATCTAGGGGTTTACGCCTTTGGTCCGCTTAAGTCTTTTGTTGTCCTCAAGTAATCCTCAATTTTTCCTTGATATGTTTTATTTTGCTAGTTGTTTCATGAATTATATCAGGTTTGAAAAACTAACTATCGCCTACTTTTGTCCAGCATATGGGTGTTCGATACTTTCTTCCGTATAATGCCTCAATGAGTGTTGCATTGACGCTAGAATGGTAGCTAAGATTATAGGCAAATTCATTTAGCAGTAAGTGATTATTCCAACTTCCTCCAAAGTCAATCACACATATCCGTAACACATCTTCTAGGGTTTGAATTGTATGCTCAATTTGTCAACCAGTCTGCGAACGGTAAGTTTAATTTCATTCCTAAATCGCTTTGGAATGTTTGCCGGAACTTGAAGGTGAAAGAGCAGTCTTGTTATGATATTATAGAGATGGTTACGTCATGACATGAGAGTATTTCTTCGATATAAATTTGTACAAGCTTACTTATTTTATAATTGTCACAAATGGGTAATTGAGCTTTATCTAAATAATTACTAGTGTAGATTCAATAGATGTAATCAGCCCTAATTGTTATTAATGATAATAGAACCAATAACTGATGGGAACTCAAATGAATGTTACTGTTTAATCAAAACATATGAAAATATAAACTTGATAAATTACATGGTTGTATTAAACCCAAATCCAAAACAAGATAAAACTAACATTTGATTCATTTACGAGGTAGTTGCATTTAACTTTAAAGTCACCTTATTAATAATTCAAAAGTCCAACTTAACGGATAAAATAAAAGAATTTTACAAAACTTTCATTTTCTTTAATTCTTCCCACGGTATTCAGTCATGCTTGTTGTCGGCAATCGAATATTATATACTTTATTTTGTATCAACTTATTCAACGTTTGTGATAGAAGATTCAACATGTTGAAAAGATATCGAAGAAATTATCAATGTACTTACTATAAAGGTGAACATGTGTATAGTTCTAGTCTTTTTTTCTATTTAATATGTAGTAAAATTTTCTGTATGAGAAATTATCAATGTATTTACTATATATAAAGGTGAGCATGTGTAAAGTTCTAGTCTTTTTTTTTTCCTTTTATCTTTTTAATATGTAGTAAAATTGTTCTATATAATATATTAGATATTATATAGTGTTACAAATATATGTAATTTATGCATCATATATGCATTAATATCGTAGTATCGTACTAGTAAAGTTCTCGCACGATGTTACTAGTCATTGACGTCCTATTCTTTTGGATTTTACGACTCCGTGCTCTCACACACGCACGAGCAATGTAAGGAAAACATAAGGATTTTAAAATTATAATTTCTTATCTTAACTTGTTTTTAAACAAGACGAGTGCAAGCATGTGTATCGAAGTGATCAAAGAAGATTTTATAAATATTTACATAGCCTTCTAAAAAAAATTCGTTGTTACATAATCAAATTATAAATAAATAAATCTATTGTAACGATGATAAAACTTAGTTGTTTTAAATCTATTGTAAACGCTTATATATTATATAATAAAAACTTTAAACAAATTAATATCTAAAATCACCATTACGTAAATACTTAATTAGAAAAATCTAATTTCAGAAGAAAATAAATGGAGAGGAGTCCGGATGGAGGTAATCAAGAGAAAAAAGAAACAAAAACACAAAAATAAAATATGAAAAAAGAAAAAAAGTTGATATAATTATAAAGTTGGGTTATAATAAAAATCATGTTTAATCTAAGATTACTAAAGATTTTTCTGCACTTTGACATGTATCTTTTTATTTCCTTTTAAGAAAAGAGTATTTTGGTTATTATGTCAAATACGTCACGTTATTATATCATATATATTTGTTATATATATACATACATATATATATATATATATATATATATATATATATAATTGTGTTTTACATTTAGAAGTACATAATGTTGTTATTTCATCAATATGTATTTCAAAACTTATCATTAAAAGAAACAAAATAATATTCAGATAAACACAATGACGGAAAAAAAATATAAAATGAGATATTTCATTACTGTGTTTTACGTTTTATGTCATTTTATGTTATTTTTACATTGTTTTTAATATATTAGATAAATGATTTATTATTTTATCATTGTGTTTTATGTAATAAAAGTACACGATAGTGCCATTTCAGCATTATGTTCGTCTGAATTTTTCATTGTAGAAGAATACAATGGTATACAAGATAACACAATAACGAATAGAAAGACACAATAAAATGCAGAAAAGATACAATGACAAACAAAAATCATATGTGCTAAAAACATAATCTTTTTATTTTTATATATAATGATATTGTATTTGTTTTAAAGATAAAAAAACACTTGTATTTATGGTGTAGTTTTTACAAAAAATAATTTCGTATATAAAAGTTATGAACGTTTAAAAAATATATGAGAACTTTAAAAAAATCAACAAAATCATGTCTAAAATACACTCCTAGTAAACATTTCCATTGAATTTGATATCCACAACTAATTAATATGATTAATAGTTAAGATTTTTTTCTTGCACTTTTTAGATTACAAACTCTTTTTATTATGATAATATTAATAAAAATGTGAAAGCTTACTAAAATACGAAATCATATAAAAAAAATTCATCTTGATAATTTAGTTAAACCACTATTTATTATTTACATAGTTAGATTATAAAGTAATTTTATTATTAGTTGTAATAACTTTAAAATTAAAATTGTTGTCCAACAAATTTATGGGATTTATAATTTATTGTATCCGGTTTTTTTAATATTTAATCATATTATTGACATGTATGTAAAAAGTATTTAATATAGTCAAACTTTATTTAATATAGTCAAACTTATAAAAGAAAAATGTGCTCACTTAAAATCCTAAAAGTTAATGTATATATAAAACACTAGCTTTAGTAAACCCGTATATTACACGTGTTGAACAAATAAAATATTAAATATAATAGAAATTTATCAAGTATATAACAATATTTTATAATAAAATATAATTGAAATTACGTATAGTAAGAACAATATATAATAAAACAAATATATCAACTTTTTAAACTTTTGGTTTAAAACTTTTTTTTTCAAAAAAATAATAAATATTTTGTTTCAAAACAAACTGTATTAAAAAATATTATTTTTAAAAATTTTTTATTATAAATTTCGATTTTAATTATTTTTGTTTATAAAAAATTAACTTTTTAAAAACACTAATTTTAAAAAAGTTTGATTTTTTATAAAAATTTCTTATTCTATAAAAATTATTTTTAGAAATAATATTAATAGGAAGATCTTTGTTAAATTTATTAAAAAACTATTTTTGTTCTAAAAAGTTATATTATATTATTGATAATTAAGATAATTATTTAATAGGAGAGATAAGCGGAAAAAGTTTGATAAAAATGAATGTGATGCTGACATGTGGCACCCCCATTTACCCTTTTATTAGAGTAAAAAGATTTTTTTATTATAAATTTTAATTTTAATTATTTTTATTTATAAAAAATTAACTTTTTAAAAACACTAATTTTAAAAAAGTTTATTTTTATAAAAATTTCTTATTCTATAAAAATTATTTTTAGAAAAATATTAATAAGAAGATCTTTGTTAAATTTATTAAAAAACTATTTTGTTCTAAAAAAGTTATATTATATTATTGATAATTAAGATAATTATTTAATAGGAGAGAGAAGCAGGAAAAGTTTGATAAAAATGAATGTGATGCTGACATATGGCACCCCCATTTACCCTTTTATTAGAGTAGAAAGATAAAGATAAAGATTATTATTTTCTAACATATAATAATATAGTATAGATATTAATAACTACTAAACCAAAGGAAATAAAAAAGGGGCAATTGCATATATACCCTTATAAACCTTTTTAATTGCATATTTACCTAAATCAAAATCAAAATTGCATATATCCCATTCCTTAATCTATTTTATTGCATATTTACCCAACTTAAAACTAAAATTATATATAAATTTTACTTTAATAAAAATAATATTAAATTAGCTTATTTTGACATTTTATTAATACTAAATTATAGAATGACTATTTTACTAATGACTGTTTGTGATTGTTTTTGTCATAATTTGTTAGTTCTGTAACAAATTAAAAGTTTGATATTTGTATTGCATTTTATTATTGTTACTCTAAAAACTTGATAAAAAATAGACTCAACATAAACAAATAAAATTATTAAAAAACACAAAAAGAAAAAAAGTTTAAGAAACAACTAAAACTCATTAGCAAAAGATTATTAAAAAACAGAAAAAAAAACTAAAAAATGTAAAAAGAAAAAAAAAAGCTAAAAATGGGTGAATATGAATTTAAAAAAATTAAATAAATCAATCAATAATTTATCTTTAATAAAATAAATCAAAATAGGTAAATCTGAATTTTTTTTTATGAAAAAAGGGGATATATACAATTTTGGTTGTGATCTAGGTAAATATGCAATTAAAAAGATTAAAGGAGGGGATATATACAATTTTAATTTTAAATTAGGTAAATATGCAATTAAATTATTTTACAAGGGCAATTATGCAATTATCTCAAAAAAAAAAAAAGTAAGCAACAAAAGAAGTAGAAGATTGGATTTAGGGGCTGTCCCATGCTCTTCAAGGAAAAAGAAAAAAAAAAGAGAGAGATATGTTATTAATAACAAAAGCAAAATAAAAAAAAGGCTCCTTCGCTCCAGCCTGCTCCTTTATCTGTCTTCTAGTCGGCTCCCCATTCATCTTCTGTCTCCCACGGATAGGTGCCTTTCGGGAACGTCTCTCTCAGCTACTCCCTTTAAAAAGGTTTACCGTATGTTATGTGTAGTACGTCAAGCTAAAACATTAGAAAGGTAAGGGTTTAGGTTGAAATCCTTGACCGTTAAACTTGAAAGTTGAAAGGTCAAGTTGAAAACGTCAAAGAAGATGAGGGATCAAGCTATCAATTTGAAAATTTTGCACAATTTTTATTAATTGTGTGTAAATATATATTATAATTATATTTTTAAGAAAAGACATTTTAATATATATTTGGATCACAATCAGAAAAACTAGTAAATAGATTTAAAACTAATAAAAACGGTATCATTAGAGACTATGAGGGTGGAGGAAGGTGTTAACCATATTAATAAAATAAATTATTAGACCCCCCTAAGTAAGTATTGGACTTCATCGTTAGGATATTCGCATATTCTATTACTTCATGTAAATCGTCAAAGTGACATGGTGGACACACGCAAAACACACGGGATCAATTTTTTAATGAAGAAAACAAGTGTTTTTTTATTTCATGTACAAACTTAAATGATATTTAACCAATATAATGAGAGTAAAATGTCAAAGCTAATCAAATTCATTTAAATACTACATTATTTACCAACACATTAAATTCAATGAAAGAAAAAAAAAGAGATAATATATATTATGCAATTATGCAATTAATTTTATATGATGATTGAAAAGTACTACATTTCAAATGATACACTAATAATTTTTCAATCATAATCATAATACAGTATATTAACTGAACTGATTTAGTAAAATCCAACTCATAATATATCTACGAGTAAGAACTATAAAAAGATATGAAGATAAACATTTTCTCTATTTGAAAAAAAAATATATGTTATTTCACTTCCCTAAGGAAATAAATATACTAAGGCCATCCTACTTAATAAACGTAAGCTTCTTCAACCAAAAGTCTATGAATAGCTAAGTTCCCAAGGGAGAAATTAAGATGACTCTATCTATTATTTTAGATATTCATAACTTTTACCCTACCTTATTACCTTCAATTCACGATCATGTCCTCAAATATATGCATGTCTAATAAATTTTATCTAATCCACTCATCCAAAGTTAACGTCTTCCTCTACTCCTCGCCTCCTCCACTGTGATGCTTTCCATTGTTACTACCGACATCGTCAGTTGTCTCCTCCTCACATGTCTAAACCATCTCAACCTCCCCTCCCAACAAACCATTCTCAAATTTTCTCGAAAAACTTCATTTCTTATTCAGTCCTACCTCGAGTACTCATACATCCACCTCAGCATCCACATCTTTGCTACCTTAGGATTGCGTGTTTGTATCTTCTTCACGACCCAACAATCAGATCTGTATAACATAGGTGGTCGAACTACGGCCCTAAGTTTCTCATTGTTGCACATTACTCCCATGATTGCTATACATTTACACTAGGCTACCCGAACGTGGTGGGCTACATCACTATTTATGTTCCTGACCAATGAACAAACAATACAATACTTAAACTTGGTTCTCTACGGAATGAGTTAAACTTTAATGCTTCTCTTGAAAAATCATTTAGGGTTTAGTATTCAAACAAATAGTTTTTGATTTACATAACGATAATGGATCCTTTCATGCACCATTATATGTAGGTCTAAGTATTCAACTACAAATCGATAAATTGAAATTAAGCTGAATTAAACCTGTCTAAACCTTAATCGAATTATGTATCTTGTTTTCAATTTGGTTTTCTATTTAACTAAATTTGTTATTTGGTTTTAAGAAATTCAATTCTTGTCAAACCAAGGAAAGCAAAATAGCATATACTGAGCTATGGATTTTTCCTATTTGTAAAGTCCAATTAATATTTACCTAAATAAAACTGAGGATTCAAACCTAGGAACCTGAAACCAAAATTGATGATACTAGGTATGACATTTTTTCAAAATTAGTTTTTTTCAATTTGAAACTAAAACTGAATCGAACTCAACTTCGATGTCTTGTTCAATTTTGACCATTTTTGTAAGGAAGTTGGTTCAAAACTGTAGCACCCCCAAATTTGATTACTTACAAGCAAAAAGAAGGCTAAAACTTCTAACAAACATAACTCGGGCTAGGAAACGAGACACATAACCAGTCCACGAAAAGTTGTCAAAAAATTACGTGATAAGTAGCACATCTTGCTATCGAAGCTGACTGCATCTGAAGGGTGATGCAAGAATGGCTAGGAAGCTGACACGTGCTCCTAGTTGTCACCTTAGGCCGATGCGAAACGTATTGTATTTCTATTGTGGTCTGCATCAATGGTCAAACTGACCTTATAAAGAGAAAATGGCTTCTCAATTGAAAATCGTTCAGACTTGAAAACATTTAAATGCATTATTGAGTGTTGAAAATAAAATGAGTTAGTTATTCTGTTGGTTTATTTACCTAGAAAGATATTGGATACTAGTGGACCATCAGGGTAGGGTTCTCTTGTAGAATATGAGTTGGGGTCGAGTGAGAAATGCGAGGGTACGGTTTGAGTACTTGTATGGTATATAGGTTAGTTACCTGATGGATACGAGTAATGAGCCCGAGGTATATACGGGTGATATACCCGTACGGTATGGGTGAAATACCTTTGTGAATAATGGTTAGTCACCCAATAACGTGAACCCTTTTGAGAATGGGTCTAAGACCCAAGGGTTAGATAGGATAATACCAAACAGATTTAGAGTATGGTAATTTAGTAGGATAAGTGATCCTAGAAAGGGAGAAAGCTAAAGGACGGTTTAAGTAATCATACTTTTCAGGTTGGTGTTACATGACCTTGAAAGATTTGTAAATTATATGAAATATGTTCAATTTATGCATGAGACTTGAAATGAGAAATCAGAAGAAATGTGAATACATATGATTATGTAACACTATGTTACAAGTAACTGAATGGTAGTATATATGAGAAATATTGAACTCACTAGAGAATTTTCTTGTTCAATACAAGATAATATGTGAGATTCTTGATCAATCATGTGTTGGATTTAGATAAGAGTTTCATGGTCCAATATTGTGCTGCATTTGAGTTTCATTGTCGGTTTAAGTATAAGGCTCAGATGAGAGTTTCCTCGCCCAATGTTGAGGCATACATGTGATTGAGTGCCTGTTACTAGAGGATTACATGATATGCTAATTGTAAATGAACACTCACTTAGCAAAAGTAATTTGTGTTATGCATATATTCTCAAGTGGCGTGTATAAGCAAGTAGAGTGATATGGAACAAGTTGTGGGAATGATGGATCTAACATACAGACATGATGAATGTTATAAATCTTCTAAGTATATATCTTGTAAATCTTATAAAAATTAATAAAGAAAAAGTTTTGTAAGATTTTGGTATCCACACACAAGAAAAATAGGTTGCCTTACCCAACAATTTAATAATGAGCATAATATTATAGAACTACTACTCAAACAACTTACCATATATCTTTTGATAAATCCATTTAACAATGAAAAAGGATATGACTTTAAGAAACTTTTAAAAATACAAGGAAAAAAAGGATTTATAGCTCTTAAGAAGTCTTGAAAAAAAACCCAAACCTTTTAAGATGCCTAGTGGTAAAAGAAGAGAATCACTAGGAGACTAGAACCTTCAAGAGGAAAAGTGTAATACCCTGAAATAACATAAAATATTTACTTCATTTGTGCGAAAAAAGGCATTAAACTTTCAAACTTTATTACTAAAATAGAGTTATTTTAACTCATTAGTTTTCTCACAGTAATTACATTTAAAATTCCAATTGCATAACACCTACAAAAATAAAAACCTATTACAGTGAATACGTAGCCTAAAAAAATTTGACTCAACAATACGTTATAAGAACAAACAAAACTCTCATGTCCCAGGGTCATTTCACTAAATAACTCTTTACTCGATAAATCAGGTTAATTGACCACTACATGGCCACCAACCCAATCCTTCATGGACTGACACATGGCATGCTGATGAGAGCTGAAAGGATGACACATGTCATCCTGAATTGACACATGTCTAATGTCTAGAAATCTGGTTTTACATATGTTGACATGTGTCACCAAGGTTGGTAGCGGACCGTGACCATGCTACTTAGTGGTTTGTAATGGTGGGGCCGAGCAGCCTATAATAGCATGCATTTTTCAGACAAATTTCGTATACTTTTCTAAACTCCCTTTACACTTTTTAGCATTACACTCCCTAATACCTTGCTTAGGTTAGCCTTATAACCTGTAAAGCATAAGGACCTATAGTGGTGGTTTTGTTCGGGATTTTAGCCTTCTCTAAGGCGCGATTTAAGGTTATTAATAAGCTAAACGTGTTTACAAAATTTCATTTACATGCTAGTGTCTTATGTGCACAAATGTTATGTAATGCTTTCAAGCATGTTTATAAAATGTTCATTTGCAAATGTTTGTGTTTAAATAATACTTGCATGTGATTGTAATAAATTAGTCAAGCAAAGGTCTAAGTGACCATGACACTGTATACATATTTTGATCAAACAAAAACGTGTTTGTGAGTAGCGTTGGGTAATGCCGCAATACGGTTGAACTCATTTTAAACATATGCATTGAATCTTTTTAGTATATACAAGATACATAGTCTGGGCCTTGTTAATAAACTGAACAACTATAAAACAACTTGTGATGATAATTTTAATACTAATCATTTTGTTTCAAAAAGTCTAGTAACATCTTTATCATGGCTTTTTATTTTCAAAATTGTTTTCAGGTAAATGAGTTGGTTATATTTAAACAAGGTTTATAAGTCGGATAAACCTTGTTGCTTGGATTAATCTAAAGGACATAAAGAGCCCTTAGAAAAACTTTTATGGCTCCAACCTATTTATATTTTAACAAAGTTCTATGTTTTAAATTATATTGTAACTTACTAATTGAAACTTGTTAAGGATTTTTATTGAATCCTTGTTTTAAATATATAGCATTTGAAATAAATCCAAGTGTTGAAATTCCTTCCCAGATAGGATTTAATTGTGTAATCAACTAATAGTGTTGATTAACTCGACTTGAGACGTCAATGCTTTTCAATATCTGAATCAACAGATATTGTATATTATTTTTAATTCGAAATACTTGTGTTGAATAGAACTTTGATTGGTTTTCAAACAAATAATTTGAGACCCTAATACATGATACCAACCGATTCTACTCACACCTCCAGAGTATCCTGAAACTGGGGTGTGACAACCGTTTATATTTTTATGTAAAGGTGAAGGTAGGATATGCAGCTCATGCTCTAATATGTATCATAGCTTGGTCAAACCATAGCAATTCATACTATATATGTCCAACGATCAATATACTAACAAGGAAACTCATTTCCATCATTCACATAACAAACCAACTTTACATAGAAGATGAGGAGACTTACAACATTACTATTAAAGTCTTGCAGATTAAATCTACCCATGATCTAACATTACCTTGGAATGATCACTTGTAAAACATAATGCATAATTTAAATCTAGTAAAAATCGACTAAACCATTTAAATCTCTAGCATTAAATAATAGCTCATTGTTTAACAATAATTATTGTTATAAGCACGCTTTAAACAACTCATATCATCTTGGAAACCAAAAACCAACATCACTTGACGGTTTTTGGAAAATTTACGACACTTTTTTCCGCATCTTGGAAACGTAACATCTAAAGAATCCTATTCACAACTTCCAATTTTAAAGCCTTCAAAATCTTATTAGTTAAATTCAAGATTAACAAACAATCCATGTAAACCTTTAATCATGCAATATTGTCTTGCATCAATATAATCTAATTAATTTAGTACACCTAATCAAATAACAAACCATGTAAATGTTTAATCATATAATACCATCAAACATCAAGCATTTCTTAGTTTGCTAGAACATCTCATTACTAGCATATAAAGTCATCACACTTAAACAATTACATTTACATTATGTATAAAGTATATAGAATACTAATCATTTCTATATAGACACCTAACAGTAGTTGCAATTAAGAATTACTTGATCTAACATGTGATCCTTAGCTCAAGTGGTTAAAATAAGATACCCTAAGATCTCATAAAAGTAAATGAAGATCTTGGGTTCAAGTTCCACATATGGGTCAAGGGGTTTATCACCTAATGTGAGTTTTTATTTGAGCGTGATCTCAAGTTTCATGCTTAAATAATAGAGATGATCAGGTGGGTCAGTTTCTCGTCAATGATCCAATTAACCGTTAAAAAAAAAAACTACTTGGTCTACCTCAAAATATTGAGCATCCCATTAAGGATATCTTCTTGGTCTACCTCACTAGGTACAACACTAGGATCTAGCTACTGAGGAACAGCCTCGCAAGATTCTATCATTTTGCACTCAGGTTGCTGACTAGAAATAGTATCCTTCTTCAGCAATGGGATTTACATTTTTTGGACAACTTAGTTGATTGTGTATCAAACTCATCAAAAAGTAAGTGTATTAAGAGAAAAATAAAAAGCCACAGGTATAGATAAAGTTTTGTTACTTTTATAAGGATAAAAAGATTCATAAAATTATACATCCCCAGAAACAATAACTTTTTTTATAAGACTTAATAATTTCTATCCTTTTTTTTATTTGAATGACCTACAAAATGCACTTTTCAGCGTGGTCACCAAATTTATTTTGACTATTTAGGCACTGCACTAAAACACAACCAACCAAAGGGTTATCAAATGTTCAAGAGATGGTTTGAAGAAAAACTAATTTGTAAGGGGTCTTGCCATTTAGTATTAGAGGAAGGGATCATGTTGATTAGGTAAGAGGTAGTTAGCACAGAATCAGACCGATATATAAACATAAAACAAACTAAAATAGTAATGACCTTGCCATAGTTTAGAGTTCTTTATATTTCTTCCCAACTATTTCATTTTGTTGAGGAGTATATATATGCACATGATGTTTGATGAATAATCTGATTAGATTTTTATAAAAATTCAACATTTGGTTATTCACAAACTTTATACCATTATCACTCCTAAATATTTTAATTGTTTCCAAAAGATATATCCAAAGAATCCTAGAATAATCATCGACAACGGTTAGAAAATATTTATACCCCTCACAAATTGAAACTTTATAAGGTCCCTAAACATCTAAATGAACAAAGTCACTTATCAATTTTGAAATATGATTGCTTATCAGAGGTAAGTTTCTTATAGTTTTGATTCTTAATCTTTTAGTTGAAACTTTAAGGATATAATCTAAAGTGTAACCTAGCCTAGAATGCCACAAATTTATCATATCAACAACGTTAAAATGCACCAAATGCATCATCACGAAAGTATTAACCATCCAGCTGATTAGAGTGGACAAATCTTGAACATAACAATTCTTAATTTTCATCAAATGCGACCTTAATTTTATTATTCTTAGTTAATATATACACATATGGAAAGTTGAAAAAGTATTCAAATGCAACGACAGTAGACTGAACCACATGTTCTAGTAGTTTTAGACTTCCAATCTTAGTGGCAGTTGCTTATATGAACTGCTAATTGAATAGGGCTTTAAACAACGACAAACTGCAATATTAAAATTACAATTGGAAGGATACATTTTCATGACGGATACAGCAACACTGAAAGCCTCAGAACTAATCGTAAGGTCGCCACTCAACCTGTCAAAGTTATGCTAGCAAAGTAATATGATGGTTTCCCTCGGTTTGAGAAGAAACATAAAATTTTTAGGCAAGCCAAAATCAAAAACTGCATTACGATTGTGATATCAACTAATAACGGTTACAGTTATTTTGACTCTAACCACCCATGATCCCATGATGCCTCAACCACTTGTGAACATAAATTAAAAAACTAAAATAAAGGAAAACAAAACAAATAACATAGTAATTGAAAGAACAATGCATGAGAATCTAACTTCAAACGTGAACAAAATAGCCACCGGTTGGAGTTGCGTGAGTTTGCCATGTCATACAGTTCACCAAATAGCGTGAAGACGATGATGTGGTCCCTTCATTGTGAATTAGTACTCGTGGATCAGTATTAACTTCGTCCTCCCTAGGTTGAGAACAGAGGCGGCTCAACGATTTTAGGGGCCTAAGCGAAGTAAAAATTTGGGGGCTTAGTTTATTTATTTCCCCTTTTGAACTACATAATCATGCTTTCAATTTTTTTTTTATTTAAAATGAGTATATGTTGGTTCGGGTTATGTTTTTCTTTAACGGGTAAAAGAAGCTAACTTATAAGGAATCATGATCAACTGGTTGAAAATTTTCCAATGTGTATTTCTATTGCACAAAACTTCTATATCATAAAAGATCGAGAACAATAATACATTTCTAATGGAGATTATGCAAGCATGCAACATTAAGGTAGCAAATGTATAACTATATATGAAGTTATAAACAATGGTCTAATGAGAAAGAAATTAAGAGTAATAGACAAACCTTAAGCCATAAACTAATACCATGAGAGTAGAACTACCAACCAAATGATGTATTAATGCCAAAGTTCATATCACTAGTTCATATTTTTAATTCTAGATTACCATCTGATGCATCTTTAATAATCTTGTGGTTGTGTTTGTGTTTTGCAAATATCAAACATGGTTCAACACAATAAGGAAATGGTTTATTTCTCAACCCCTTGGCATCTGAACGATCCTATGGTATCATGATGTATACATATAAGCAGACATTTAATAATCAAGAATCAATTAAATTGAAGTAGAACATGATAAGGGAAATTGTTTATGTTTAGCAATTTGGCAAGAATGACAAATGAAAGAACTACTAGGTTTATGACATGAAATAGACTTGCGAGAAATTAAAAAATCTAAAATATGGGACCAAGGGTGACCGCGTCTATGATGCTAAATATTTGAAACAGAAGATGCCAAAAAACTTGAAACGGGCGATGAAGCTTTAGTGTTGAAGGACTAGAGAGAACTGGAACTATTGTGGCGGTTGAGGAGTGTCCCATTCTTGAAGTTCTTAACAGAAAAATTAAATGGGTCAAAAGAAGCAATAACAGAACCGGTTGTAAATTTGCGGACCGAAATTAGATTTTTAATAATATTTGGGACGTGTAATATATTTTTAAGGTGGAGAGGTTTGGAGGGGGATGGTAAGGTTGTGTGATGTGGCTCCTGAATCCATATACCATTGATTATCATCTAGTTAAGGGCCATTGCCTGAAAAGCTGCTCCAACATCATTAGCATTAAGTGGATCGAGTTCACTGAGGTGAGCTTGAGCAGAATCGGATGATTGGGTCGGAGAGAGAGCTAGGGGTGCTGAACCGAGGCCATCGAGGCCGTGACCAGTCTGGTTGGGTCGGGTATGGGCAGGGTGGTGTAGCTGTAGGATATAGGGCTGCCTACCAAGAGGCCCGGTAAGGTGAAGGGGCCAAGCATTAGGCCTGACCAAAGATGAAGACCGGGCCAAATAAGATGAAGATTGGGCCATGTTGGTGTTTGGCGTGTGATTATTGTTGGGCCGGCCATTACGCGTTGCAAGGCCAATCCAACGAGTGGAGGAAGAACCGAAACCAAGCCTTGGGAGCGGCCCATTGGTAGAGTGGCTGTAATAGGGCCTGATGTAGAAAGTGATTCACGGTGAGATTAACGTTGTTGTTCAGGTAACATCATATGGTAGGCGGTCAACCAATTAGGGATGGTTTGATTGAAGTAGGAACTAACAATATCAAACTCTAGAGATGTAAGGGTCTGTCTCAGGAGTCCTTACAGTTGGTCAATAATAGCATAAATATTTCATATGCACTTGACTTGCTCTCATACTATTTTATTTTGTTTAATTTATCCGTTAAAGTGAACTTGAAAGACAACTCTACTGGAGTATGATACAACATTTTAGTTTCAATTTCTTTTCCAATTTTGTGAGAATTTGTACTTCTGGTGGTTCATAAATTACATATATCATGTTACTTTATCCAGCTCCCGCTAGTTTTTAATACTGTTACAAAAAAATGCATAAAAGGGGAAATCGTATTAAAACAAAATAAAACTAGCAAGAAGCTAGAACAATTCATCAATAGTTACAAATTATGCATTATATTAAAAGCTTAAGACCTTGACTTCTTTCAATATTTTGCGAGAGACTAACATCTTATCGTTACTTGTCGTTGAATACCAAGTCATTTCTTGTTCTCCAAATGCACCAACAGTCGTCCGGCCGGGAAATTGCATCCACCAGATAGTTCCACTCATATGAATCAACGAATACGGTTCAAGTGAGCAAACGGCTCGGATACAGCTTTTCGGGTCGCAGCTTTAGCCGCCACTTCAGGGCTCCCGAACACGTTCCAAAACCTCAACGTCTCGTCTCCAGCAGCCGATGCGACCGTACATCCATCAGGGCTCTGCAAACATATCAAACTAAAGTTACAAACCGACCAGTTTTAACTTTTAAAACTATTTTCAAAAGCCGTAGATTTTGACCATACCTGTGCCATAAAAAGAACTCTAGACGTATGACCAGTGAGCTCAGCCATTTTAACCATCGATGGATACTTCCATAAAGTCAATTGGTTCTGAGTGAACCCATGTGAGCTCAACAGCTCTCGCTCATTCTTGTTCCACAACAGCGCGCACACCTGCGACCCCGTGTCGACCGAGTTCAAACAAGCGCCCGTGTGCGTGTTCCAAAACTTTATACACTTGTCACCACCACCCCCACCAGAGGCTAGTAAATTCCCCTGAAACGGACACCACGCTAGTGCTTTCACCGCGGCGGTGTGGTCCTCGAGCCGGTGGAGCCATTGGGTTGGAGAGTTAACCGACGCCATTGATCGGTCCCATATGTGGAGGAGGTTGTCATTGCCCCCACTGGCTAACTGTTGCCCTGAAGCTGACCATTTCAACCCGCATACTTCTTGGTGGTGGCCCGAGTACGTCTCGACGACGTGCGATCGAATTCGCACGTCGTTGTTCACAATCCGGCCGTCCATTCCTCCGGTTGTGAGGATGTGGTTGTTCCAGTCTAATGATCCCACTCGAGACCGATGGCATCCTCTCAATGTTCTCAACTGTTTCATTAACACAAATACATTAACTTTAACAACATTCATCAAAACACCATTAAGAAATTGATTGAATTAGTACCAATTTGTTAGATGTGGAGTCCCAAAGCTGCACATCGGAGTTGTTTAGCCCGACGGAGATGTGGCGGCCGTCGGGTGCCCATTTGACGCTCGTCACCGGACCGATATCGTCGTCTACTGTCACGAGCTCTGAGGTGTTACCATCTGCAGCATCCCATAGATAAACTGTATTTGCTAAAGCAATAGCAAGAACATTACTGCTTCCCCAATCTAACAGATTCAAATAATAATCATCTACAAGATCTGGTGCATCCAGTGTCCTTTCAGAAGTCTGCAATCAAAAGAAAACCACAATAACTCAATTACACAAATGTTTGAATTAGTTTTAACAAATGGATTTTCTACTTGTAGATGGTTGATCACCTGAGGGATGTATCTACGGGCTTTCACCGGCTCCGACTGTCGGACCGATGAATCGGTTGAAATCGTGTCGTTGGGCGTCGGAGGCTTGTTCCGGAAGGCGAGAATTCGGGTTCTGTTCATGTTGAGGCTATCTGCTAAACGCTTTCTGTATGCTTCTCTTGAAGGTGAGGTTGAAATGGGGTTTTCTTTACCTTTTTTGGGTTCGGTTAGCATGTAATGGGCGTAATCGAAATCCATCGCTGATCTGTTGGGTATGAATCGATCCAACTGCAGATTAACAATCAAACGGATGAAGAAAGAAAGCTCTGATTCAGTAACAGATTGATGAAATAACAAGAATAAAGAAGTAGAAGAAGAGAAATTACGTTATCTCCAGAGGGTTTTCTGTGAAGGGGTGCTCGTGATTGTGATTTGGTGGCTGAAGAACATTCAGATCCTGCATCCATGGGGTTAGTGGTAACAGAGATAGACAGATATATGTAAAATCAAATGTAAAAAAAGGATGAAAAAACCCTGCAAAAAAGAGGTTAATAAACTAGATATGAACAGTAATGAAAGAATGATGAACAAGATCAAGAAATCCTGCAAAAAGAGAGATTAGTTATGAAGATATGAACAGAAATGAGATTAAGGAAGCAGTAATCAAAGAATGAAAGAAGAATTGAAGAGCGTAATGAGATCGTTGGGGATTGGAAGAGGGATGATGATTGTGTGAGAATATATATATGTATGTATGTATGAGAGAAATTAGGGTTTAAATGGGATTTAGGGTTTGCTTGAGGCGACGATGAAAACGGCTAGTAAGAATGGGAATATAGCCGTTGAGAATTGCAATCGTTGTTAATATTAGGGCGTGGGAAAGAAATCACCGTTGTAAAATCGCTGGATATTAGGGTTTAAATGGGTATTTTGATTTCTCATTATTAATTTAATAAAACTGTATTTAGATTTCAAAGTTAAAACATCTGGTTTTTAAAAATTAAAATTCTTATGAAACGAAAATAATTAAATTTCAAAGTTATAATAAAGAAATTATTAAAAATGATAATTTTTTTAAAACGGTTTTTTTGAAACAATTTGTTTAAAAACGATTTATTTTGAAACAATTTGTTTAAAAACTAACTTTTTTTGAAAAAAATTACACAAAAGTTTAAAAAATAATATCGTCCTTTCATCACTCATACTTGATGTCAATCATATGATATGATTCATATCCTATATCAAAAGATCGTTTTATTTTAAATTTTATTAATAACTATTTAATATTTTGTTTATTCAACCCGTGTAATATGCGGTACTAACCTTGTTAGAAAATATATGAAAGCTATAATAGGTTAATATCAAATTAGAATAACTAATATCCTATTTAAAATGCCTCAACTTATAAAAGTAAACTGAAAATCAGTAAATTGAAAATGCCTCAACACGGTCGTCACCCTCATCTTCGTCACTATTGCATCCTGCTAGTGTGAGAGATCATAAGGTACCTTTACGATTAAGAGAAGAATAAAAGAGAGAAAGAGAAGAATAACAGAGAGAAAGAGAGAGAGCAGATGCTTGTGTCAGTTGTGTGCAATAGATATGCAAGTAACGCGGAGATGACGACCCCCTCTCGGCCTCTCATATATGCATCAATCACAGCCTTTGTTGTCGCTAAAGAAACACCCCCATTGAAACAATCTTATACTCTTATTGGTTGGCCAAACAATCATCCTAACTCATGCAATAAAAATAAAAATATGTACTAGCTGCATAAAAAAAATGTAATGTACTGTTAATCAACATGAACTTTAAAAGAGAACTAGCTTTATACCAACCGCGCGTTGCGGCGGGATTCAATGCGGCAAAATTCAATTTGTTGCTTGAGTTTAGCTCATGCGTTAATATAGTTTAGTTACTAAAAGAGGCTATATTGTGTGATCGTGCCCTGATTTTAGACGTGTAATATTGATCCATTCCAAGACTTCAGCATACGTTCAGATTCATATACTCGTTGTCTCTAATTTTAATAAAAGCTGCAAATTGATACACGTATAAGATGACTATTCAAGTATCTAAAGTGAAAGATTTCAAACATGTCACAAATGCGTATAAAAATCACTTAATTCATTGTAATACATTCATAAATCATGGTCTTTTCAGGTTGCTTACAGGAGGGATAAAATCAGCTCAATTACATTAAACCAATCTTAAATTTCTTTTCTTGATATCGGTATTTCACATTTTGGCATGCCCATATATTGACAATAATGCAAAGTAAATATACATTAAACAAAAACCATATAACTATCAATGAACCATATTACCTTAAGGTTTTCCACATGTACGGTGACTTTTCAATTTTCGGACTTCCTGTGTCCTGTAAATCTTTTAGAACAGAAAATGCTTTATCAGATGCTTCTGTTGCAAGCAAAGTTCCTTAACAACCATTTCTTCATTTAATTCAGTCTACATGAAAATGAATATTTGTGACAGCACAGAAACAATGATTTTAATTAAATAAACATCACTAATACATTACAAAAGCTATCAATGGATGTTTGTAAAACAGAATGTCTATCGACATTAATAAAACATGAAGATGCTTCGCGCATTGCAGTTGGGTGAAAACTTCTATTTTGAAATTGGTATAACAAACGTTAACAATACACCAATAGCTAAAAACTTAAAAGAGAAAAGAACATTAATTTTTATGAGGAAACTAATCATTATTCAGGAAACAAATGACATACTGTTAAATTATGTCAAGCTTAAACCGACCGGTTTGAGACCTTATTAGTTTCTTTGTTTTAGACTTTTAGGAGTACGAAGTTATATACAGGTCTCACATAGTCCTTATTGTTTTAAAAGAAACTAACACACAAAGACATAATTATGCTTATGAGGAAAACAAAAAAACCATGTTAAAAGCAATAAATAGCTCATATTAGTGTTCTCTATTTAGGTCATCACAGCATGCAAGGCCCCATCATTTATATATTAGCTATCCAAATAATGAACACATTATTCCCTATAACTTAATACTTTATTAGAGTATATATGCCTTATATGCACTTTTTATATATATACATGTTGTATGTTATTAGTTGTTCACATGTGCTCTTGAATATATAGGTATGTGCTCTTGAATATATAGGTATAGATTCATTTAGTCATATTTAAACATACAGTGTATTGTACTATAGCTGACTGCAAAACGCAATTGTTCCAAAATCAGCAATGAACATACTATAGCACCACATATTAAACCTTTCTAGTGTTATTAATTCCCAAGCCGATAGAAAATACAAAGCAAAATCGAAAACTATGGTAAGGGACTAATGACAGCTTGTTAGAAAAAGGGTATTAAGATTCTGAGAATATGTAATCAGAAACAACTAAAATGCACCATATCAATAACGCAATCAAAATCATACCGTAATGCGCCCCGACCAGACATAGATCAAGAATTCTAAACACTAATGTAGCACATGCGTGAAACAACGAACGTGAACAATACGTAGCAGCCTGTAAGGTGAGGAAACAAAAAATTAGCAAAATCCCATTACCATTACAAAAATTCATTAAACCCACACCCAATTCAGTATATGTTTGATACCCCCTGCTATACTCACTCCTGATTTTCCTTTCTTGCAAAACAATAAGCATAAACATCAAGAGAAATGACATGCTCAACCATTACTTAGATCACTACCAGCTCTCGATTTGATAACCGGACCATCATCTGTTTATCAAATACCTTTTTCCAAAAAATAACATTTTTGCATTCACTATATCTATTAGAACCCTAAGAACATTTTATTTTAACCCAATTGAAAAATCCCAACCGAAGACCAGTAGAATGAAAGATTTAATACAATGAGATCTGATTCAAACCTTAGCCTTGTATCTATTATGGCGGAAGCAGTATGTAAAATAAAGTTCGGGTTAGTGCTTCTCCGCCATTTGATTGATGCATGCAGACGCTATCACTACTTGATTACCTTTGCCTTCTGCCATAATAACTACCATCACCGTCGTTTGGGCAGCCCTTCATCATGAGACGGAGTTGGAGCAGTGGTGGTGGTTGTTGTGGTAGCTACCTCGATCTGTATACCACATGAAGATAAGAACTGAAATCACTTACATTTCAAAACCGTCATCATAGCCATCGATCTACAGCGGCATCTCAATGGACAGATCCAAGGAAACGCCATGACATTGGATCGGGAGATAGCCGCTGGTGGCGGAATGAGCGCGGGACCAACCAGTACCATCCGCACGACCACTGAAACCGCAACCAACTTGACACCATCACAGGCAGGCACCAAAGCCGATGGTCGGGTTTGGGATCTTAGCCCTAGTTGAAATCGTGAATGACAGGTTCCACTGGTCATCCTCTTGTAACCCACAGCCTTTGCAGACAGGCAACAACCGGAGCCTCGACCGCCGCCATCCAACCACGGAGACGGCGAGAGCCGCCGAGCCGGTAGCACCACCGCACCCAAAAACCCCAAATCAAGAGAGGACTATTTTTATGTCTATAAAGGTGATTTTCTTTTGGTGGGGGGGGGGGGGGGGGGGGGGGGGGGGGGGATTGCAAAAACAAAAAACTATGATGTCCAAACTACAAAAACCCACAACACTACTATTTCTGCCATTGCTTTTTTAATATATAGGATAATATAACATAATATAATATAATTGTTTGGTAGTTCTTTTTTACGTCTTTATTTCTTTGTTGATTTTCTTTGCTTATTATAAATTATTTTATTATATTAATGCTTAATTATTTTACTTTACAGTTTTTGTATAACTCCACAAACTCCTTAACCTTATTTATAATGGACTCTTGATTTTTTTTAAAAGTCACTTTGAAAACAAATATAAATCATCAAAATGTTGAACAAGTTAAATCCGAAGCTTTTTGGTCCCATCTAACAAGCTCAAACTAGCAAAAAGCCACCTAGCTTGAAAGAAATCATACCATAATCCATAAATTTAGAAAAAATTGAATCAAACACCCAAACAGCAGGGATTCCTTTTTACATTATGCCAAAAGCACAGGGTGTCATGCACAACAACTATCCAAGGCTCATGTGTTCTCAATCAATATACATTGAAAAAAAAAAGTTGGGTTATTGATCAGCATGGGCTGGTTCATTGGACTGAGCCACTATGGTTGATCAGAATGATGAGGTACTAGCCGCCTTCATGTCTTTTAGAGTGCTCGCTAGCCAGTCCAGACCCTCGTATAGCCCATCTCCCCTAAGCGCACAGGTCCCTTGTATATGCCATTTTCGGTTTTTGAGTTCAAACAATCCAAGACCTTCACACACCTCCATCGGTGTCATTGCTCCTTTCTGTATATGAATTATAACAAACAAGAATAAATATATATAACTTCTTTTCATGTATAAAAGGGTGTTTGGCGTCACAATTATTATGACATGTAATAGTCAGAATTTGATGATCACTTAATTGGAATAAAACAGGCTGCAGGAGATGGTGGTTGGATACGTTTATCACCGACTTACTGTTTAAGGATTTACAAGTAAAATGACCTATAAATGATCAGAATCAGTTTTGTCACAGCTAAAAATGATTGTTTGGCCCCTAAATAATAAGATAACCAGAATCAGTTCTGCCATATCCAAATAATACAAAATGATTATATGCCACTTGAAAAGGCAATAATCAGGAAATCACTTTCATGAATGTGATGCCTTACACCCCCTAAATGGCTTCAGGATGAGTTGTATCTACAGTTCTACACAGACCATGTATGACTAAAAACCTAATTTTGTAACTGAACTAGAAGTTGACTGATATAAATTCGAATTCAGCAAATTGAATATTTAGTGTATTATTCATTCCAAATTTTTGAAGTGAGTTCTTTAGCATGTACTATGGTGCCAGTGGTAATAAGAGAAAGTAAGACCTAGTTAGGTCCTCTAAATTATGGCCTCAACCTTTAGGCTACATTTCAAGCGACAAAATGCAATGTCACGTTAAGGAAGTCCTTTACAATTCAGATGTTTATATCACGACCAATCTACGGAAGGAATTGAAGAAAAACTGTAAAAGGATAGGATTGCTTATTTAAAAAGTTTATTCTTATGCTTGTGCAGTTGTGCTTATAAGCAGAAGCAAATAATCAGCTCTACCAAAAACAACTTATTTCACCCTAAAGGTAAACTTGTAATTTTGAATCCCCCAAGGCTACCCAGTTAGAAACACACAATTTTAAACTACTTATGGAAAGCAACTAATTTCACCCTTAAATAAGCGAGATAAGATATACATTTCTTCATCCGAACACTCAAAGTCCTTATCTGCTTTCCAAAAATGCAATAACCAGGTAAGTTTCATGTTGTAACCATCATGTGCGAATTTAATAATTTTTTGGTGAATTAGTCTCGCTGAGCAAGTATGTAATTTTATCTCAACATTCTTTTAGCAAACAATAACCTAAATAGATCTCTGAAACCGAAAATGTCTTTCAAGATATTTAATGTAGGTTATTCAGCTTCGGATCTTGGGGAAAAAAAAAAAGAAATCTGGCCTGCTACATGCTACCATGCAATGACCTAAATCTGAACAACTAACTTGTACATTATATCTTTCAATTAGCATGGTTGTAAAAATCGCTAGGCACTAGTCGGGCGGTGAGGTGACGACTAGCGATTAATCGGGATTACTAAGGATTAATCGGATTGGAATTTTTATAAGTAATTTTCAGTTTTATATATATACACACTCATTTTTATATGGAATTTTCATAAAAATGTTCAGATTTATATATATACAAACACATTTGACCAAAATTTACTTGTATTTGGCCAAAAATTTCAAGGTTTGACCATAATTTCAAACATTTAGCCGGAATCTGACCAAAATGTGACCAGAATTTGGCCGGAACCTAGCCGCCGATTAGTGGCCGATTAGGGCCGATTAGGACCGATTTGGTCCGACTAGGACCAATTTTGTCCGACTAGGTCCGATTACCGATTTTATCCACCGATTACATGAAATCGCCAAGGTAACCGACGGACTAGCGATTAATCACCGATTAATCGGCCGACTAGGCCGATTTTTACAACACTGTCAATTAGTGGGTTATGGTAATATTTATTTAAGATCCAAAAACTTATAAAAATTGACACAAAAGAGACATTTAGATAGATCCTATCCTGTTGAATAATATTACAAGTTTACAACTTAATGAGCAAAAAATAGTCTTATTAGAAGTGTAAGCATACCATGTCCTGTTTGTTTGCAAACACCAAGATGACACAATTTAGCATGAATGGGTCATTGATAATGGTCTGAGAACAAAAATGAAAACAGAGCAAAGGTGAGAATAAATAATAAAGCACGAAGATTTCTTATTACCAAACACTCAAACATTAAAAATTACCTGCAACTCAGCTTTTGCTTTGCTTATTCTCTCACGGTCCAAAGAGTCAACAACATAAATCTGGACATAATAATCACATATTTCACAAATCAACGGATTACTTCCCAGAAACAACAGAGACAACTCATCTCAATGTTTGGGACTCTTAAAAATAGTAACCACACTAAACCATGAACTTATTAAAATCAACAAATTTTAAGAAATTAATTCACACGTTAAACACAAAAAGAAATATTGTTATACTAACCAATCCATTTGTGTCATTAAAGTAGTGCCTCCACAAGGGTCGTAACTTCTCTTGGCCACCAACATCCCAAACCGTGAAAATCACATTCTTGTACTGAACTTTTTCCACATTAAACCCTGCCTCATAAGAAATTGATGTCAAACATTCACCAACTTTTAAATCTGAAAGAACTTGATAGTTAAAAAGAAAAGATGAAAATTTACCGATAGTAGGGACAGTTGATAGAACTTCCCCAATGTGCAGCTTGTACAATATGGTTGTTTTCCCTGCTGCATCTAACCCAAGCATGACAACCTACTTGTGTAAAGAACCAATTTCAAGAACTAAAATTAACAAAAGACAGGTTTAATGATCAATATAAGCAACCCTAAAGTTATACAATAATAACAATATGCTTATATGCTAGTCCAAACAGCTGAAATCTGGTCAAATTATGAATAATCAACACAGCTATAATCTGCTCAATAAAAGAGAGATATCTCACCAGAAAAGAAGGATGGCTTGAAAGGTAAGATACGATTTTTTTTTCGCTTTTAAGCAAGCATTAAAGTTTGAGGACTTAGCTTTGCCTACGTTTAATGCATTACTGCAGCCTTGGCGTATAGATTTGTAACTTTGTTAGGGAAGTGTATAGATACTTTTATGATGATTTTTGATGCCTAACTCATATGCCTATTCTGTCTTTCTTACTTTTCCTTACTATAGTTATCTATCTCACCACTTTGTGCTACAAGTATGTCATTTGCTAGTAACTCGTGTTTCATTGTTATTCGATTACACTATATGTTATCTGTTATCACGCTATCTGAATACTAGACTTGACACGTCAAGAGACGATTATTTTGGAGTCAAAGGTCTCAACGAGAGCATCTCTATACCCTTCGGGATAGGGGAAAGTTTTGCCTCCATCATACCCTCCCAACGCTACCTATAGCTTTGCTATACGCAAGATTTTACTAGATAAGTTAAGTCTAGACATAGATAAAGTCAAAAATGTTCATACCAACAGATGCATATAAAAGTTTATGAAAATACATAACACCCAGATCAATTAGCGATTGTTTTCAAAGTGTCACAACTTAATCAAAGATAAACAGATCATAATTGAGCTTAAAAACTTCAGTTTGTGACCGATAATTGCGACACAATATGTAAACACAAGTACAAAAACCCTAAATTCAATCATCTAAACCATCCAAAAGAATTGAATTACAAAGAAGGATGTAACAAAATACCCGCATCTCGCTATTGCCAAAGAATGTATCGAGGAGCTTGCGAAAAACTTGACCCATGGCAGCCAAAATCCAATCAACTTCTTTCTATTCAATTCCCACAACTTTTCTTCAATTTTAGGGCGGAAACAACAAAATTGAGTCAACGATCAAAACCCTTTGAGCTAAGTGGATCGAGAGATACAGAAGAAGAAGAATCGAGAATCACAGATGAAGAAGAAACAAATGGTTTTGAAAAGGGGAAGATGGGTGTTGAATAGGGTCGCGTTGGTTCATAGAATCTTCTTGCTAATGGGGAAATTTACAGACAAACGTGACAATTATGATGTTTCAGTTTATGGTTGAATACTTGAAATTTTTTTTATATAATTGGAAGAATTGCATTAGGGTTCTTGTGTTTGGCAAGTTGGCGACCCTATTTGGTAATTGGGTGTTTGGATTAGCTTTTTTTCAAGTGCTTTTGACTTTTTAATTTTATAAAAGTTAAAAAGTTAGGTTTTTAGTGTTTGGATAGAAAAAAAAACTTTTAAAAACTCCTTTTTAAAAGGCTTGAAAAAAAAAGAAAAGGAGAAGTTATAAAAACTGACTTCTCAAACCACCACCAAACATCTTTTCATAATACCCCTCTCAACAAAAAAGCAGACTTGAGAGCATTGAAGACACGCCATTGAAAACATCGACCGAGAGCATTGAAGACACCCACCATCGGCACCCTTCGAGCTGCGCCGTCGCCGTACAGGAGCAGCAGACCCACCATCGAGCAGCGCCGTCGAGCATTGAAGACCGACCTCTCACATCGCCGTCGAGCTCCCGTCACCCATCACACGTCGTCGAGCATTCAAGACCCACCGTCGAGCATTCAAGACCCACTCGATCTACCCTCTTAAAAACCATGTCTGCTGCTCTTCTACTATCCTCCATAGCATCCTCTGATTTCCATTTCTGTGGATTCTTGTGGGTTTGTGTCTTTTTTGTGAACAGGGAGCAGCAGACCTCTGATTCTTATATACGTAAGTTTTTTGTTGATTCTTTGTTCTTGCTACTCTGATTTTGATTTACCGATTCAGGTTACAAATTTGATTGATTCATGATACAAATTGGTATGTAGATTTGATTATTGATACATGAATGTTATTGATGCATATAAGGTGCTCAACTAAATGCCTGTGTTGGGTAGATTTGATTATTCTGATAAATGAATGTTCATAGCAACTTGATCGTGGAAGCATTAAAAGGGTTTTTAGTTTTTTTGATACTTGAAGCTCAAAAGTTAGAATCTAGAACTGTAAGTATTAAAAGTTTGTTGTTATGGTGTTATTAATAAACCTGATGTTTCCTTGGCTTATTAGAAAAGGCAAATATCATTCCTGATGAAATGAATGTTAACAGTAATATATGTATGAAAATTATTATTAGTTATGATTATATATCTATAGTTTCAGATTATGGATGAGAATAGTCCAAATGTTGTTGGTTGTAAAACATCATATAGCAAGAATAAATCAAGATTCTTATGGGATGATGTTACGTTCAAGGAGTTCGTTGAAGCGTGCATGTTAGAACTTAGAAGAGGGAATAGACCCGGTACTCACTTTAATAAGGTTGGGTGGGCAAATATAATAAAAACTATGCATGAAAAAACAGGCAAAACCCTTGACCATGAACAAGTAAAAAACAAATGGGATAGCATGAAAAAAGAATGGAAGATTTATGATCGTTTGACAAGGCTTGAAACTGGGATTGGTGGGACGAAAAGCTTCATCGAGGCATCGCCTGAGTGGTGGGATGAGAAAATAAAGGTAGATGACCATATTATGCATTTTAAGTTTCACTATATTATGCATTCCCCTAAACTTAAATATATATTGTTTTTGTTGTAGGTGGATAAAGACTATGCCAAATTTAGGGGTGTAAATTTGGACATCTTCGAGACTCATTATGCTACATTGTTTCGGGACTCGGTTGCCGTAGGAGATCATGCAATGACTCCTTTACAATTTCACCAAGATGGCAATATGGGTGTTGGAAGTGAAGAAAATGTAGAGGGAAAAGGAGATAGTGATGAAATAAGTAAAGGTGATGGTTTTCCTTTGTTTCCGAGTTACGGTGAATGTAGTTCAAGTAAAAGGAAGAAGTCAAAGGATGTTGCTCACAAACGTTCAACCAAGAGCAAAACCTCATCTTTCGAAGAAAAGTTAGATGTTGTATTGGATGCCATATCAACAAAAAGCACACAAACTTTTCCACCGGCTAATGCTTCCCCAACAATTGCCGATTGCATGAACATTATCATCACTTTTCCCGGTTTCGAAGAAGGGTCTCAAGATTATACAAGAGCATTGCGTATTTTAATCAAAAAGCCAAATCGTGAAGCGTTTATGTATCCAACAACTCATGCAGCAAAGATGAATCTCCTTAAGAGTCTTATGGAAGACTGATTTTTATCATTTGACTTTAATATATTTGTGTTGTTTAACATCTTTTATCGTTTGACATATTTAAGTGTTATTTCTATTATTTATATAATGTATTATTATTTACGTCTTTTATATTAATAGGATGGATAGTGACGACTCTGATTCGTATGATGATGAACAAAAGGATTTGGTGAACGAGGATATGGAATTCAAAATGTTATGTGGAATAGCTGTCAAAGTAATAATAATAGCTCGTGACTTGCATAATAGAAGAAGACCATGTCACACGTCGAATCGCACAGGGCACATATTTATTAGTGAAATATTAAATGGCCATCCAAGACGGTGTTATGAAATATTTAGACTGGACGTGCCAATTTTTAGACAGTTATGCAGAGATCTTGTTACTAATTACGGATTAAAACAAACCCGTAATTTGTCTGTTGAGGAGTCGGTTGGAATCTTCTTGATGACTTTGGCTCATGGGTGTACGAATCGATTTGTCCAAGAATCTTTTAATCATTCAGGGGAAACCATTCATAGACATTTCCATAGAGTTATGGAAGCCGTGCTTAAGATGAGTGTTGACATCATCAGACCACCCGCAAACCATAATGTTGATGTACCCGCGTACATATTAAATAATCCTCGGTATTATCCAATGTTCAAGGTATTATATAATGTTAAAGGTTTTCAATTCAAGGTATTATCTTATGTTCAAATGAATTTAACAAATGAATTAATTATGATATGTTTTGGTATTTGTAGGACTGTATTGGCGCTATCGATGGGACACACGTGAGGGCATCAGTTCGATCGACGGACCAACCAAAGTATATTGGTCGGAAGGGATATGCGACACAAAATATAATGGTTGTTTGTGATTTTAACATGTGCTTTACATTTGTATGGGCCGGATGGGAGGGGAGTGCACATGACACGAGAATCTTCAATGAAGCATTACGGAGGCCGGAGCTTCAGTTTCCACATCCAACTAGTGGTTAGTATAATGATCCCTTGTATGTGCATTTTTGTAATTTTTATACATGTTTGAAAAGACTAAATATTGTTTGTTTTATTTGTAGATAAATATTACGTTGTTGATGCCGGATACCCAAATACTAAAGGGTATCTTGCCCCATACAAAGGTCAAACCATTCGTTATCATATACCGGATTTTCAACGTGGACACAGTAGTGCTATGCGTGCTCCTCGGGGCCCAAAAGAGACATTTAACTATTACCACTCATCGTTGAGAAACATCATTGAAAGAACGTTTGGAGTGTGGAAAGCTAGATGGGCATTATTGAGAGATATCATGTTAACTATACTTACGAGCACCAAGTGAGCATTATGATAGCATCGATGGCGATCCATAACTTTATTAGAAAGACTGGTAGGTTTAATGAAGCATTTAACACCGCCCAACAAGAATCTTACATTCCCAGATGAGGTACTACAAACGAACTTCATGAAGAACTTCCGGCTACAAATCGTTCCAATCGTGATGTTACGTATATGGCAGCAATAAGAGATATTATTACGCAAGATTTAATGGAGTCAAGAAGATGAATGTAGTATGACGTTAGTTGCATATCATTGTGTATTTTAATATTTTTTAAGAATCTGAACGTAATATTATTATGTCCAACCAACAAATTATCAAATATGTAAACGAAGCTTATGTTATATATATCATAATTTTTTTCTATTTAGCAAGAGAGGAAAAAACTAACAAAAATAAGCAATCCCAAACACTTTTTAAAAAACAGCTTCTTCCTTTTTTAAAAGGATGTCCTTTATGGTAATTTAACATAAATAAGCTAAACCAAACACTTTTTAAAAAACAACTTATTGACTTTTTAGTTTATAAGCTAATCCAAACACTTTTTTAAAAACTAATTTTCAAAAGTTATAAGTTAAAAAGTCCTTTTCATCTAAAATAAGCAATCCCAAACACCCTCAAATAAAAATATAGAGTTTTTATTTTATAAAGATTAAGAGTTCAATTCCCGTGCGGGCGCGCTAGGCAGTAGGGATGTTAGGGTTAAATGCATGGTTTATGAACGTAAGTGTATATAAGTACATCGTTTGTTCGTATAACCAAAAGATAAAATATAAATTGAAATCCGTATTGAAACCGGGCAGGTTTACTAGTTTTTCGTATTCATAGTTGTAAATTGTAGTTATATATTTTGAAATGTGGGTATTATGGATGTGTTAAAATTTATAATGTTAAAATAAGAAGAAAAATATTTCTTCAAATAAAGAAATAAATAGAAAAAGATATAAATTTGTTAGAAAACTAAAAGAACATTTGAATTTATGTTATGGATATAACAAATATTTAAAGAAAATAAAATAAAATAAGATGTTACATGATTATTATTAAAAAAAGATTATGTTTTCTTAGACATAACTATATATATATATAGGGGAGGGTTCTAATGAAAACTACATTATAATTGAAAACCATAAAAACTATTTTTTCACCATTGATTTGTTTCATCAATGATTGAGATTAAATAATGGCAATTTGTTCAATATATTTAAGTTAGTGGTTATAAGTAAAGAGGTTAGGGGTATAATGGGTAGATTTTTTTTTAGTTTTTTAAACTCCTATAATTATTAATTTGTTTCCTAAAATCTATCATTCTCTCTCCTACTTTTTTTTACTAACTTTTTTAACAAAATAAAAAATAAAATCATATAAATCATTGAAAAACCTGAAAATATGTATATAAATATTTTAAACCAAAATTTTTTCAATGCTAAAAACGATTTCTATAGTACATATACGTATATGTAAGTTTTACACACATATTTTAAACCAAAATTTTTTCAATGCTAAAAACGATTTCTATAGTATATATACGTAACAGTAGAGTTACATATACGTACCAACACTTACATACATAGTAACAACCAAAATCATTGAAAAACCTGAAAATATGTATATATATGTGTGTGAATACAAGTCCAACTTACGTATACGCAACAAACAAAAGTACATATATGTAAACAAAAAACTTACACATGCATATAGTAAAGTTATATAAACATTAAAACAATAGAGTTACATATACAAAAACAACACAGAGGTACATATATGTAACAATAGAGTTACGTATATGTAATAACAATGTTACATATACGTGGTTATGATAAAGTTAAAAATCATAGCAAGAAATACAATACAATAAGTACATAATTTTACATATGTAACAACATTGTTACATATATGTATCAGAAGTGTTACGTATATGTAACAATAATACTAAGTATTCGTTTGTTCAGTTTGTTCTTAATGAACAGGATACCATTTTTTTCATCATATTGATCTTCATCTTCGTAGCTATCAAACTTACATATACATACGTCACGAGTGGGTACATATATGTATTTTATATGGATATTCATTTTCCATCTAGTTCGTCACCATCTTCATTAGGGTTACGTATACATAACAGAGTTCATCATCATTATCTTCTTAATCTTGATGTTACCAGTTCCATCCATATGTAACCCTAGCCGCCATTTCACTTTTATGACACATCTTCATCATCTTCCTCTTGATTGTTGGTTTTGAATGATTTACAAGTTTAATGAAACTATTACTTGTGTTGCTGGTAGTGTTTAAAGGTGATTGTGGTGTTCGAAGGTCGTGTTCAAAGTAAAAGAACCATTGACGGAAGAAAGTGGGTGGTGTTGACGTTCTTCGAAGGTGGTCGGAAGTAGTAGACGGCGACATAGGGGCTTTTATGGTGGCGTACAAAGATGGAAAATAATGGTGGCAAGTGATGGCGATGGTCGTATGAGATGGCGAAGATGATATGCCGATGGTGGTGATGGTAGTGCTCTAATTAAAATCATGGTGGTAGAGTTTTTGGAAGATGAGTGAAATATGAAATTCAAAAATTCAATTATGAAGATAATAAATGAATTCTAAAGAATACATAATTACCAAAATTAAAAAAGTGTTAAATTATCTTATTAGCCTTTTAAATAAAAAATAAAAAAGTTTAAAAGAAAAAAATTAATTGGTTGAAAATGGTTTTCATGGTTTTCAATTATAAAGGTGGTTTTCATTTGATCCCTCCTATATATATATATATATATATATATATATATATATATATATATATATATATCTTTTAAATAGGGTCATAATGTAAATTAATATATCTTTTAAATTTTCTAATTTAGGTTGAAGGGTATATTAGTAAAATGATTACTCATAAATCCCTAATATCACTCAATCTTTTAATTCACCTTCCTAAAATCACCCCTTCGTGGAATCAAAGAATCTTATTGTTCTGAAACTCAATTGATTAGAAGGCAATCAGAAAAGCGAAATGTGATATGCGATTGGGCATAGAATAAGATAAATTTCTGATTTTTGAATCTAGCTTTCATGTTTACATGTGTGGATTTATGTATGATTCATTCTTGTACTCAAGTCAGAAACAAATATTATTGATTTTTTCAGTTGCCATTGAAGTTTTTATCCGGAAAATGATAACCAATACATATTTCCCTCTTGTTTCAGCCAACTATAGTATTGCCTTGTTATTTCACGAAGGATTTCTACAAGATTATTGTAAAGCTGCTTCATTTATCATATTTTTAACCTTCTGAAGAAAGCCTAATTGTAACAAAAGAAAGAAGAATAAGCCCTGTCCAGGACAAATTTCTTGCAAAAAATAAATATATTGTGAATAGATTACTGAAACCTTTGAATCATTGCTTCCTTATGATGCTCTCAATAATCAACCAATCGAACTTTATGCCAATGGAAAAAAGGAACATAATATATTTATGTTATATATATCGTTTAGTGTATTAATGTTAACACTGTTGCAAAGATATTATATACACTGTTTACTTGTAGATTTTCATAGGTTTACCCTTTTTTACATGTAACTTAATCTACCATTGTATATACAAGAGTTACAGACACCTAATAAAATTACATCAACCATGTGCGTGGAAAATACTAAAGGAAAAAAGAAATAGATCCTATTTGCGGTTTAAGCTGCCAAACGGCTTTTGCAGCATAGAGGTTGCATGATGTTTAGATAATACTAGATATGCCTTATCATAGTTTAACTACCATGCAAGTAAAAGACGATTTACACATACGTAAATAGATGATTTACTTATATGTAAATATGTTGTAATGAAAATTAATTAGTGAGGTACGCACATATGTAAAGCATTACATATGAATTTGTGTTAAAAAATAATTGCGACAACATCAATGTTTGTTCAGTGTTGAAGTATGTACAACGGAATTGTTATATTATATACTATCTTTAGTAAACTCGTGTATAACACGGGTTGAATAAATAAAATATTAAATATAATAAAATTTATTAATTATAAAATAATATACTAAAACATGATATGATTGGAATTACGTATGGGTAATAACCATAAATAATGAAACAATAATATGAACTTTTTAAATTTTTTTGTTTTTTTCAAAGATAAATTAAACATTTTATTTTAAAATAACATTTTAAAAAAATATATTTTTAAAAATTTCCTTACTATAACTCCCTATTTTAATTATTTTTGTTTTATAAAAAATTTACTTTAACAAAACCAATTTTAACATATTACGTAAAAATAGTTTGATTTTTAATATATGATAAAAAAATCAATTTGAAAATTCCTTTATTTGATGTTAGCTTGATTATTATTGATTAAATCCTCTCTATGAATTCAACTTTCTTTTGCGAACTTGACCTTTATTTTGTGAAGTATACATGGTAAAAATCAATTTGAATATTCCTTTTTTTCATCGTTAAATTCAATAAGATATTCAAAATGGAATTATCTTGTTTTTATTTGATATAGCAAAACCATTTATTCGCAGTTTCTTTTGTGAAATTTAAATAAATATCCAACACACTTTAAAATATTTCATAGAAACAAAATACAAATTCCCTAGGAGGAACATAATTACGAAAACAACTCACAAAAAGTAAGATTATCTCGATCTTCTAAGTAAGCTCAATTAGTCAATGATAACTATAATATTCGTAACGAACATGGCTATGGATTACTGATGTATGATAACTGCGAATTCAATTTCTTCTTTTTTTGAATTGGGAGAGAGAGTGAGGAGAAATTGTAGGAGAAGTTAATTAAGTAATTAGATTAAAATACCTTTATACCCTTTTTTCATAAACAAATCTAAAATAAAATTCATATAAAACAATGGTTAGGATGAGTTCTCGCAGTTCTTGCGATCTTTAAGAGTTCTGAAAAGATCGTGACCTTATATATATATAGGGGTTGGTTAAAATAAAAAAATACATTTGGCTTTCATTTCATTAATCAATAGTTAAAATCAATTTTTAGTTATAAAAATGGTCCCAAGGGTATTATGGGAAAGCCATTTTTGTTTACTTTTTTTCAAATTCCCCCATTTTATTTAAACGTTCGTAACTTTTTTCTACGATATTAT
Source organism: Flaveria robusta (assembly GCA_025506415.1). Lineage (NCBI taxonomy): Eukaryota > Viridiplantae > Streptophyta > Magnoliopsida > Asterales > Asteraceae > Flaveria > Flaveria robusta. The sequence goes on from JACCIZ010000036.1 coordinate 49,567, forward strand.
TTTTTTAAAATTAATCGCACCATAAAATCAAACGTTTTATCCTCTTTAATTTGAGTATAGTATTGCAATATTTTTTTTAAATAAAAAAATCGTTGTTACGAAAATATGCTGTTTTATGATAAAAACAACATATTATGTACTGTTTTGTCGTAAGACAACACTTTTGTGCTGTTTAATGTTAAGACAACACATTATGTGCTGTTGTAGGGTAAAACAACACATTATGTGTTGTTTTAAGGTTAAAAAACATGTTATGTTCTGGTTTATGATAAAACATAATGTTTTGTGTTGTCTAATGTTAAAACTTCACTTGAAATTATTCTAAAATTGTATTGTTTTACAATAAGATGGTGCATTCTGTGTTGTTTCATGATAAGAAAACACCTTATATATTGTTTTAGGTTATATATTGTTTTACGTTAAGAGATCATGTTTTGTTTTGTTTGGTCTAAAAAGATTATATAAAACAACATAAATTTATGTGTTGTTTACAGGAAAATAACATAGAACTGTTTGTGCTGTATTTCGTCAAAACATGCGTCAAACAGCGCAGTTGTGTGCTGCTTCGCGTCAAACAGCGCAGTTGTGTGCTGTTTCGCGTCAAACATCGCAGTTCTGTGCTGCATCGCGTCAAAAAGCACAGTTTGTGCTATTTCGAGTCAAACAGCACAGTTTTGTGTTGTTTTGCGTGGGTTTCGAATAAAAAAATGAATGTAATATTAAACTATCTTTGTTCTAAGTTGATTTTAAATTAAAATTAAATTTACTTTTGATCAGAATACATAGATCTAGAAGAAGAAATTGATTTTATATTGAAACTGGATTGAGTTTTGATTTAAAGAAATCAAAAACCTAAATAAGAGATAAATAAAATCAATTGAGATTAAAAACAGATTGAAGAAAATAAAAAAAAACTAATTTTGGTGTTGTTTATATGTTGCTGATTGTTAAATACAATATTTCCCTTCCTATTATATTTAAATTTTGCCATGTGTCAATTCCATATTGCTTCTTAGGTTTTTTAGGCAAATGGTTTTTTTTATTTGAACCAGCCTCTCTCTCTCTCTATATATATATATATATATATATATATATATATATATATGTAATCTGACCTAGGGGAACTTACATGCTTTTTTTTAATTTATTAATTATATATTTACTCAAATCAAAAAATTAATTACATATTTTATCATTCTAAAACATATATATTATATATTTACTCATTTATTAACATTATTTATTAAATGATTATTATACTTGTATTTTTATTTAAGTATTTTTACATATTTCACTTCCTAAGAGTATCATTTACATATTCTTTTGATTTTTTGATTTAACATATCATCTTTTTAATAAGTTAAATCAATAACTTATAAGCTTTTTATTATTTATTTCATCTTTTAATGTTTGTTTATTTTGTATTTTATTGCTAATTAAAAGTTTTGTAAGTAACATAATATAATACAGGGATTTAAAAATCTCAAATAATTAAATAATGTATTAATAATGTGAAGTAAATAATATACTAGTTAGAAGAAGTTTATTAAATAAGAATTAATGCATAAAATACTTGTACTCTATGTTTAATACGTTGAGTTAGATGTCTTAAAAATTTTATAAAATGATATTTTTATTATTCTTTCATCCTTATATATAAAATATAGATATAAATATAGGTATAGATATAAATACAGATATAGGTAAATAATTATATTATGTTTTCTTTTATTCTAAAAGAAATTCTAAAGAGCGCATCAGGTACCCTATTTTGGCTTGTATTATTTGTAGTCTCATACTCTTATACATAATTTATTATATTGAGATTCTTTAAGTTGAAAAACCCAACTAAGTCAAAAAATACATTTATTAATTAGAAAATTGTATTTGATTAGAGAAAGATTCAAATAAAAAAATCATTTAAACTTAAAAGTATAGTAAGAAAAATTTTGTTAACCATCAATTAAAATGCACATGTGACCGTTATAGGTTGAGTGTTTCGAAAAGACATGTTACGTAATCTCAATCCGTTTTTATATAGTTCAAACATTCTTGTACACCTTGGAAGTTTTACTTGTGATTATAAATCATTAAACTCTAAGGGGCTGTTTGTTTTTTGAAAAAAAGTCTTCCAGACCACTTTTGTCTGCGCTGCGCAGACCGCGGGCAGAGGTAGGGATGTGCAGATTGTTTGTTTTTCGGAAGAGATTTCATTAAAAAAGGTCTGCCGGACCTCTTCTTGAAACAGACTTGGATTAAACTCTTCCCACCTCTTCTAAACTCTTCCAAGAACCCTACCCTTTCCCCCAACCCATTCCATCGAACAATCTGTGACCTGTAGCACCGTCGCCCCGTCGCCACCGTCCGACCGTCCGTCGCCCCCGTCGCCACCGTCCGCTCGCCACCGTCCGCTCGCACCCGTCCGTCGCCCCTGTCGCCACCGTCCGCTCGAGCACCATTTTCACCACCGACGACCACCAATTGCGCCACCGTCGACCACCATATCATCAGGTATGTTCTTCTTGGTCCGTATTTTTCTGTAAGGTTGGTTATTTTTGTGGTTTTGATTTGTATGATATTTGATTTGTATGAAAATAGTTGTATCTTGGTTTGTTTGATTTAGGTGTTATGAAACTAGTTGTGTGTTGGTTTGTTTGATTTAGGTTAATAGAAACTAGTTGTATGTTGGTTTGTTTGATATATGTTTTTATGAATGTAGTTGTATGTTGGTTTGTTTGATTTAGGTTTTTATGATGGTTTGTTTGATTTAGGTGTTATGAATCAAATTGTATGTTGGTTTGTTTGATTTAGGTGTTATGAAACTAGTTGTGTGTTGGTTTGTTTGATTTAGGTTAATAGAAACTAGTTGTGTGTTGGTTTGTTTGCTTTATGTTTTTATGAATCAACTTGTATGTTGGTTTGTTTGATTTAGGTTTTTATGATGGTTTGTTTGATTTAGGTGTTATGAAGAAACTAGTTGTGTGTTGGTTTGTTTGCTTTATGTTTTTATGTATCAACTTGTATGTTGGTTTGTTTGATTTAGGTTTTTATGATGGTTTGTTTGATTTAGGTGTTATGAAACTAGTTGTGTGTTGGTTTGTTTGATTTAGGTTAATAGAAACTAGTTGTGTGTTGGTTTGTTTGATTTAGGTTAAGAGAAACTAGTTGTGTGTTTGTTTGTTTGCTTTATGTTTTTATGAATCAACTTGTATGTTGGTTTGTTTGATTTAGGTTTTTATGATGGTTTGTTTGATTTAGGTGTTATGAATGAACTTGTATGTTGGTTTGTTTGATTTAGGTGTTATGAAACTAGTTGTATTGATTATGTTTGTTGATTGTTTGTTGATTAATAGAAATGGAAGAGAAACAACAATGGTCAAATGAGCAACTTAAATGCTTATTAGAGACTTGCATTGAAGAGATAAACAATGTGGGTAGAAAAGGATTGAGTTTACACAAAGACTCATGGAATAAGTTAGGGAGAGTTCTTAAGGAAAATTTTGGGTTGGATTTGACTCAGAAACAAATGAAAAATGCCTACGATAATCTTAAAGCAAAATACATAGGATGGGCGTATTTGAAAAACAAAACTTGCAACATATACAATGCTCAAACAAATACTTTTAGCTTAACGAACGAAGAGTGGGAAGAATTTAAAAAGGTATGCTCATATATATAAATTTTTTAATATACTTATAAAACAAAATTTGATAATATCTTTTTACTTTGGGTTTAGGGTCACCCGAAGGCTGCATCATTGAAAACAGTCCCATTGCCTTTTCCAGAACTTTGCGCAGAATTGTTTAATGGTAATACTGCCAATGGGAATTGCAAGTGGACTTCCACCCAAACAACATCAGTGGTTGGATCATCTTCTTGTCACAAACCACTTTTGATTACAAACACTATTCATGACACAGAAGATGATGCTTCTGAGCATACTTCTTTTCAGGCCTCTGAGCCTACTACTGAACATACTTCTGAGCCTGAGCCTACACCCGAGCATACGCCAGAGCCTAATCCAAAGAAAAAGGCAAAAACCTCAAAACCAACCTGTATCACTGCTGATGATTTAGCACTTGATATGCAAAAGGCCTTACAGTATTTGATTAAAGGGAAAGAAGGACCAACAGTTGTTGAGTGTTCTGAAAAGTTAAAGTTGGTTGGGTTAGACCCGGTAGATCCTTTATTCTTAGCTGCTTTTCATATTTTTGGTGTGTCCTCAGACATGAGAGAGGCATGGATGGCATTGCCAGATATTCCAGATGTATTAAGAGGATGGATCGCGATCACAGCTAAAAGTTTAGGACTTATAAAGTAGTGAAGAAGAATATTATGTTTATTTAGATATGTTGCAAACATTATATGCTTTTTTGTTATGTTGTAAACATTACATGCTTTTGACTACTTATGTTTAATGGTTGATTTTATTTAATGGTTGTTTATGTTAAATGTTTGCTTTTGTTTAATGAATGTTTATGTTTAATGGTTGTTTATGCTTTATTAATACAGGATCATAATGGATTATAATAAGAAATTACTCCTAGTAATTCTTATGTACTTGTATGTCCGGTTCTTTTGGAAAAGAGGTTTGAAACGAATTCGAGACAATGATTCAGCTATGACGGGACATGCATACACTTTAGAGTTATTGCAAGGGAATCCTAAACAATGCATTGAAATGCTACGTATGTCTCGTGAATCCTTTGTCTGGTTATGTGCACATTTTAGAATAAATTATTCGTTAAAGGATAGTAAACATATTTCGGTTGAGGAAAAGATGGCTATGTTTTTGATGATAATCGGTCATAATCAACGTTACGTTGTAATCAAACGTAGATTTCAACATTCAAAGCAAACAATTTATAAATGTTTTTATGAAGTTTTAGATAAAATGATGATTTTCGCCAAAGATATGATAGTACCAACATCTTTTAATCCGAATCCAAACATTCCGGGACATAACAAGAGACTACGAAAGATTTTTAAAGGAGCGGTTGGTGCACTCGATGGAACTTTGGTACATGCAATTGTTCCTATGAATAAACAAGATTTATATAGAGGAAGGGGAAAAAGAGAATGTTATCAAAATGTATTAGCAATTTGTGATTTTAACATGATTTTTACTTTCATTGTGGCCGGCTAGGAATGGGTAGCACATGATTCTAGAATATTATCAGAGGCATTATCAGATCTAGATGCACCATTCCTATTTCCACCACCAGGTATGCTTATGGTTTGTTAAGTATATCACTTTTAGTTTTTAATTCTAATTAATTGTATATCTATATAGATAAATATTATCTTTGTGATGCTGTGTACGCACACATACGAGGATTTATGGCTCCATATCGTAATGTGAGGTATTGGCTTGGAGATTTTTGTAGAAGACGTGCATTGACAAACAAAGAAAATTTTAACCATGTACATGCAAAGCTCCGAAACGTCATTGAACGTGCTTTTGGTGTCTTGAAAGCATGATTTCCTATATTGAAGAGGATGGCACCATTTCCGTTGATTACACAAAGGAATATTACTATTTCATGTTTTGCGCTACATAATTTTATAAGGAAAGAAGGTTTGACTGATGAGTTCTTTACACAGTACGATCAACCCAATGTGACATTACACAATAATCATGTGCATGATGACGTTGATGATGATGAGGTTGAAGCACATGGTACTGCATCGGATCGGGAATATATGAATAAATTACGAGATGATATTGCCGAGCAGTTAATGCAAACTATGGAATAGATGATTCAAAAATGTTATTGTGGTTTTATTAATATTAATTCACTTTTGTAAGACTATTATTTAAATTTCAGTGTTGAAAAAACTGTTTTATGTTTTGAATATTAGTTTATTTAAGTTTCTGTTTATTTCAGCAGTCTGCAGAAGTTAAAAAACAAACAGTCTTCTTCTTGCAGACTGCAGAGGTTTGGTCCATCTCTTCTGCTACAGATTTCTGCAGATATGGTTTGCAGACTGCAGACATTTTACCTCTGCAAAAACAAACACCACCTAAGTCTTCTTATAACGTAGTAACTAGGATAACAACTTTTTTGTACCTTTTCTTTTTACCTAAAGTCCAATACAGTCACATATCAGGAGAAAAAAAAATTGTTATTTCAATTGCAGTTGGGCCGGAAGATAAAATGCATTGCCTTTGAAAGAGAATATCACGATTCAAATTCTTAACATGGGGTAGATTAATAATCGATGTAATTTAATAGTAACATGTTGTTTTAAGTCTTTTAAATTGCTATATTTAAAACAGTTAATGATAAAATATATTTATTTCACTTAAAAATCACGTCTTAATATTTATGAAAACTTTTAAAGTTAATTTCAGTTTTACTCCCTAACATTTAACTAAAGTAACTATTTTCCTCCAAAAGATTAAAAAATATCAATTTACATCCAAAAGTTTCATATATTGTTTCAATTTCACTCTAAAAGTTTTATTATTTTGGATAAAATTAAAAAACCAATGAAACTTTTGGATTAAAATTGAAATAATTTATGAAACTTTTAAAGGTAAATTAATGTTTTTAATCTTTTAAAAAAAATAATTATTTTTAACAAAACTTAAGGAGTAAAATTAAACTTAACTCAAACTTTTAATTAGCAAGTCTCAAAAACACAAGATTGTCAAATATGCTAGTTAAGTAATACATGAAGGGGAAATTATGTAATTGTTTCATCGACAAATAAGAAACCCTCATACAACAGTTGAAACCCTAATCGCCGGAGATCTAAAGAGACATCGGAATGGCCGTCTTCAACGTGGTACAGAAGCGGCGGAGGGCCGCCACGGCTCAGCGGAAGAGGGCGGTGCACGGTGACCCTGCCACCGGAAAGCTGAAGCATAAGCCCCAAAACACCACTATCTCCGGCAAGCGTAAGCGAAAGCTCATGAAGAAATGGCGTCGGGTATGTTTCATTCATGTTTTCTGCATTTGTATGGTTTGATGTAGCTCTATTATGAAGAAATTTGCTTGTTTGTATTACTAATTGAGTTGATTTGTTGGATATTGTACTGAACAATGAACAGGACCAGAAGGAGGCTATGGAGAAAGGGCTTATTACGATGGAAGATATCGAGATGGCTGTTGCAGATGGTATTGTTCTCTGCTTACAATCTGTTAATATGTTTTCATTTATGATTGATTTCAGAAATGTTGATGAGTTTGTTAGGAGCCTTTTAGGAGTGGAAGTCAAAGGATAACCAATGTTGTTTAGGCTAAACCTAGGTAGTCGAATGCGCTAGGGGGCGTGTTTATTAAGCATGCTATTTTTTGGGTCTTAGACATGTTTTGGTGGGTTGGGGGTAGTTTAGGCTGGTTTTAGGCTATTTTGGATGCTTCAGACCAGTTTAGCGGTTTTAAACCCCTTAAGTCTGTTTGTCTTGTAGAATTTGGCTAGTATTTGCGCCTATGCGTCTTGATGGCTTGATGAACTCAAGGCGGTATCTTGGTTTTAAAAAGCGCGCCCAGGCGCAAAGCTACTCTGAGGCGAGGGTTGGGGCTTTTTGTAACATAAGGCGCATGCTGTACAAGAAGTGCAAGAAAAGTGCGATTTTCTGGGAAAAAATCCCTCTGAGGCGTGCGCTTCTTGTACAGGGGGTGTATTTTTGCTTCAAAGTGCTATAAATGTTGTTAAAAAGGTTATACATATAGGTAATTTATACATTAAAGAATATGTAATCCTTATTTATAGCTATATTTTAGGTGAGGATGCTAAAAACTTATAGGATATATTAAAAAATATATATAAACGTTTAGCGCTTCGCGTACGAAAAGCCCACCGCTTTTGCGATTTGCGCTTTGCGCTTCGGTTTTAGACCTTGTCGCCTTGGTGCGCTTCTCGCTTTTTAAAACCAAGGGCGGTATGACTGCGGGCTACTGCAAGTGCTATGTGTGCCTCAGATTGCATAGGGCTAACTATGACAAAGGACTATTGTAGCACTTGCTATTGCACACTCATGTTTATGGAAGCAAGAACATCATCTCAAGGCATCAATGAAATCATCAGTAAAATGTTGATGTCAAACATGAATCCTTATACATTCATCAGGAACCTTATAGGAGTAGAAAACAAAGATCTATTGTTAGTGGCTAGACTAGACCTGGTGATATCAGCCCAAAGTTTAACAGAAAAAACTTAGGTAACAGTTGTTTGGTGCAAGTGGTTGAGTAATTTTGGGCCATGAAATTACCCAACAGGTTGGAAGAGTATCACCAACAAGTTAGAGAGATGATATATATATTTTTTTTTTCTGATGTATTTTTCATCATAGGTTACTCCCAAAAACATTAGGTTAAAAAAGAAAAAATCAGCATGTTTTCTTATCTCCAACAATAACAAGGTATTATAATTATTAAAAGTTAGATATTACAGAATTTGACCCAATGGGTCCACCTGCTCAAATCAACCTATGATCAGTTTTCACACAAACTCATTTCGCCCCATTACCCAACCCACTGATTTTGCCACCCTTAGGCTAGATCATTACATAGGACTATCATATCTCTTACCATTGCAAACATGTATCTACAGGATCAGTGACATCATCACAAGAAACCACTAAATCTCCAGTAAAATTCCACATGAAAAAGAGTTTGAAGATTAGATCAAAGCGATCAAACAAGAGGGACAAAAAGGGTAGGTAGTTTTAAAGATTTTTGCTAACTGAATTTTTGTTTGTATTACATACTGATTTTTCTATTTGATGATTTGCAGGTAAGAAAGGAAATTCAGATAAATCAGCCACTGAGGCTTCATCAGATGCGATGATGGAGTGATTGATTAGGAGTCCTTACTGTTCAAGAATCACAGCTCCTTTTTAAATTTGTTTAAAGTTCTTAAATGTTCCTAGATTTAGCTATCCCTAGTTCTTGTTGTCATCAAAGATGTAAGAATGTTGACATTAATATCGAAAGTATAACAACTATTGTTTTTACAAGTTAAACACATCATCTTTGAGTTATATGTTGAACAATAATCAAGAGGTCTTTGGCCCAACGACATTGGTGCTCTCTCCTCGTCCAAATGGTAAGGGTTTAAACCCCATCGTAGGTACTTAGGTGGATTTTAGGTGGTAAGGGTTTAAACCCCATCATAGATATTTGTCGAAGACTAACGATGGTTCCCTTGAATTTGAAATTCAGTTAGAAATGGAGTTTCATGAAATGTAGTTAGCAAAAAAATAAATAAACAGTTGGAATCAGATTCAGTTGAAGCCTAAAGGCTCACCCTTGAGCTTTATCCAATCAATCTCTTTAACCTATGAAAGCTCAAGCTTAAGCCCATCTTGTAAACTTTTTTTAATATATTTACAACTGCATATATTACATAATATAATATATGTTACTTAGTTGTTTGATCATAAATGTATATAACATATTGATATCCACGAATGTTACTATAATCGCATTTATATAAATAATAGTTTCTTTATCTTGCGAGTGTATGAATTGGACTGTATACCATTTATTTAAAGATTTAGATTTATTATAGTGTCAAGCTCAAGGGAACCAAGTAGCTCAAGCGGGTTTGTTCATGCAAACTTCAATTATTTACAATTTCATTTATTCAGAATTTTGATAAGAATAAACCACCACTACTATCCGGTCACTAAGACTATACTATTGTTTCAATTTTAGATATATTATTATTATCTACACTTAATTAATATCATCATTATTACTACTAATAAATTCCATTATATTTAAGAATGGCATATTTAAACTCTTTTAAATACAAAACACGGTGTTACGATTTCTACAGATAATTTTAGAAGAAAAGATATGTTTAAGCTCTAGAAGGCAATGCAGTTACTGAAGCAAAAATAGTATTGCATCTTGGCTTTCTCTTGATTCTTGAGTGAAACAGATGATATCATCTTCTGAATAAGCCTGAGTTTTGAAGTGTCCTGCAGTGATCAGAAATAGTTGATGAAGTCTTCACTAGTTCCCATATCTTGCCTGAATTTTTCAGCCAGTCTCTCTCCGACACTGTTCTTGAAAAAGATGGACCACTCATCGATAAAACCTGAACCCACAATCATAATGACGTAGTCAAATCCAACGGTAACATCATTTGCAAGATCCGATAGAATGTATACTCTATTGAAAAAGCTTGTTTAGAGCTCGAGCTGAGCATTATTAATTCAAGTAGCTCAATAAAATTTTGTTATGCTTTTATTCAGATTAGACATTCTTTTCAAAATTATGTCCTATACTTTGAATAAAATGTGTTCTTTATATACATTTATTGAAGACGAATTTGAATGTTGTTAATCGTTTGCCTTAAGTTAATTCTTACTGTGTCAGCTATTTTAATTATTCAAAATGTCTAGCGTATTATAAACTTATTTAATTTATTAAAAACATTTCTTTATACTTAATTATACTAAATCTTTTAGTGAAACCTTAGTTATAAGTCTAAAGTAACATTTGTAAACCTACTGTACATCTTAGCATTCAAAAATAATAAAATAAATAAATTACAAAAGCCGAAAAAGCCTAGCCTGGGTTTTGACACATTTTACTTATGAATGGTAATACTTGGCTTATATATTATCTCTAACAGGTCACCAGGTAGAATAAAAAATATAGATCGAAGAAAATGGGTCAAATGGGTAAAAAGGACTGAAAAAGAGTCATTTTACTCAATAATCAGATCATCATTGAGATAATTTGTGGAATCATATCTGACATGCTAAGGTCATCCCAGCCACACCCAACCCTTGTTGACCCGTGCCAAAAGTTACTGGTCTTTACCTGATCCCGTAGTCTCCACAAGGAAGAATAGTAACTCTCATATTGTGTTCCCGGATGATCTAAATTAAATTTATGTGGGATGAAAAATAACTCTAGTGGTGCCGGATCAGAACCGCTATCAAGACTCACGGATTTCTGTTTGTTGAATGAAGTGGAGCAAAAATACTGATTAAGTGCTTTTTTTACTTGCACAATATAATTGGGAGCAATATCTTGTTCACGAAGCCTGCAAACAATAAGATATCATATCAAATTATCATGCATTCGCTAATTCACACGTCCTGTTATGTAGAACATAAAAATTGAGAAAAGAGCAATATACTTTGTGTGAACAAAACCGGGGAAGCCATGTATTCTTCTCCAACCTCTTGAATTTTATCTTTAATTTCTTTATCAGATCCTAAATTAGAGCTGTGTGGATGTGAAAGGGACAAGGAGGAAGGGTCCGGTAGGCTGTGCTTTAACAAATCCACCTGGAAATCAAAAAGCTCATTACGTACCTTATAACAAACAGACTACGTGGTAACTAGATAATAGAATAAATAACTGACTCTGAATGCATTTACGCTCTAATAATAAGGTGTTTGATTGTTTGAGAAATTTTAACTTTTTAAGAAATGAATGAATTTGACAATATAATGGAAGAAAATTTTGTGAAAATAAATTGATATGTATTATGGGCATGCTATGAGTGAGCTGTTAGCTGTATAGAGGTATTTGGTAAAAGTAATTGTAGTTATAGCTAAGAAATGTAAAATGACATAAAAGGACTGATATATTTATAGGTTCATGCTTACTATGAAATGTGTTCGGGTATTTTTGTTTTCAAAAGCTCCAAGCTTATTTTTAAAAGTTACTTTGAGTAGCTTATTCATTAGGAGCTTGTTCCAAAATTGTAACTGATGCTCGGTCATACAAACAAAGTCTTCTTTCCAATGGAAGATTTTATTTAAACAAAAGCATAAGCACTCAAAAGCTTCACGACAAGCATACCCTCTGATCGACAAATTATCAGCACAATCTGTTTATCAAATAATTAAATACTGATTACTGTAATTAGTAATCAGTTTCATATACATACTCACGTGTATCAACTAGCTGGTATGAAAAACAAACATGACAATATTTACAAAAGGGAAACCATACCGTTGCCATTAAACGCCACATGTTGTTATCATGAACACCTTCTGACACCACCAATACAATGTGACAAATGGAAGCCAAGAGAACACCAAGCTATAAGGGTTCCTTGCAGAATGCGTTAAAAGATAAAGAATCAATTAGAAGCAAACTAAGTTGTATACTATAAAAATAAACATATCATGTATAAATGAACACAATCAATGACAAAATGTAAGAAAAACCAAAAATGAAACAATCCAGAGACACACCTGAATACTCATCAGTTCATGTGCCAACTCAGCAGGTAAAGATTCACCACCCAAAACTGATATCGTGGATGAACCATCAGATCTAATCATATCAGCCAAAACTGATGGACTAAAAACAGGCTGAGTATCAAGAAGTATGATTCTTTCAGAAGTGATCCTTGGTTCAATTCCTACTGTACAATGCTTTGCTAGTGATTTGGTTTCTACTGATTCTACTGCAAATGGAGGCAGCATCCCTACCAATTAACACAAAATTGATCACTATTACTGCATAATATCATCAAACAATAACAATAAAACACAATTTCAGCCACATTGTATCTCAGCTTAAGATATTGTCATGTTAGAGTAGCTTCATCAATCTACTAATGAAAAACTAATTAAAACTACAACATGTGAAGTCATGAATGCAGATGTTGTTGGGTTAATTGTGAAAGCTTTGGGCTCATGAATGTTGATTTGGAAAAAGCACATGGGGGCCGGCTACTAAGTAAACTTAGGGTCCATATACATTTCTTGTTTACCAAGTAATTAGCCCTAGTATTTTATCCATATATACACCCTGCATATGTGATTGTAATCTTTGCACTGTGAGCTAATAATCAACCCTAGTTGTAGTAGTGTTCATTCATTTTCTGTTTCTGTGAGATAATCGTTGGTGCACGTGTTATTTGCTTCCATTCCGTATCACTTGATTCCTAACAACTGTAAATACAAGAAATTGATTAAATTTTAAGATTACCAGGGGAAGTAGCATCCCTACCAATTAACACCAAATTGATCAATATTACAGTATTACATATAACATCATTAAACAATAACAATATAACACCAATTTTCAGCTAGATTATGTCTTTCAACTTAAGATAGTGTCATGTTCAAACTAATTTCATCAAATTACTAATGAAAATCACAACATTTTGAGTCATGAATGCAAGGGTAAATACAAGAAATTGCTCTAATAAAATCAAACCATAAATTTAAGTTTACTAGAGGAAGTAGCATCCCTACCAATTAACCAAATTGATCACTATTACAGTATTACTGTATGACATAATCATCAAACAATAACAATATAACACCAATTTTCAGATAATTACGTCTCGCAGCTTAAGATATTATCATATTGACATATTCAAAGTAATTTCTATCAAATTACTAACAAAAACTACAGCATTAGAAGTCATGAACACAAGTGCAGAATCAAACAATAAATGCCAAAATTACCAGGGGAAGTTGCATCAAAGCCATAAATCTCATTCATAATAGTCGACTTTCCAACCCCCGGCGGACCAATCACTCCGACCACCGTGAAATCGGTATTATCCGTCAAAAACTACAACAACAACCGATTAACAAAACAATCAAACAAAACAAAAGACAACAAATCAACAGATGAAATGAGATCGACGTACGGGAAGGAATCGATCGGTGTGGAAATCCCAGGAGTCAGATAACAGGTTGAGGAAGGCAACGGATGGGAGGCGAGAACGGAGTGATGATGAGGAGTCGTCGGAGCCACCACCGCCGGAGCTTCCAGCGGCGCCGGGGCCGCGGTTGTACTTGGCGGCGGTGACGAGGGCGGGCTTGGCTAGAAGGATTTTGGGAGCTTGATGAGATGCGGTGGCGGATGAGGCGTTTGAGTTTGAGTTTGAGGAACCGCTTCCTCCACCGCCGGTGGCCGCCATCGCCGGCGACTTGCTGATTTCAGAGTGAGGGTATTCAAGTACGTCGTAGACTCCAGGGAGTAAGAGTGTTCACATCGGTTTACTAAGTTGCAATTTGTTTCTGAACATGTGAAGGGGGTGGGTTATAACGCACCCTGTCAAATGTTATACACATATTTTTTTACTTTTCTTTACGGCTCGTAAATACTCTTACGGGCCGTGAGAGGTATACGACAAATTAAAATTTTGAATTAACTAGTCACGACCGTGAAGTGACTCACGGGCCGTAAAAAGAAAATCGTGAGAGGCTTCAAGGGCCGTTAAAGAAGTAACTCACGGCCTGTGAAACTGTTCACGGGCCGTGAAGATTGTCCACGTATTTTTTGTTTTTTATTATTATTTATCGGTTTTCGTGACTATTCGTTTTTTATAATTATTTGACGTGACGTATTATTCCTCGTTAAACGTGTATCAATTATTTGATTTGATATAATATTCTATATTTAACGATATATATAGGGATACATGTTAGTTTTTTTATGAAACAATTTCAATCGAGATAAGTAAAATGTCAGATCGGAGAAATAATAGAAGGCGTGTGAATGAATTTGGTTCTAACTCACGTGTAATTGTTGAAAGTATTCCGGAACCAATTGATAACCATAATTGGCAGAATGGCAAAAATTGGTCTCGGAATATTATTCAGTTTTTACGAAACGGAGATGCTCAATTGTGTAGGGTATATTACATTAGTGTTGTGGATCTCCACTTACAATTTTGGCGAGGGTTTGTTGGTAACACAGCTTTGTGTTCAGATGTAAAATTTTAAATTAGAGATTGTAAAAAAAAATAATAATTGTTTTAATATATATTTTATTGTTCTTTATAGCATATTCGGGCGTGGACAAATAGACTGATGATCTGGCGATTTGATGAAATAAGTAGAACAGAAGAGTTGTCGGGTAATGATCGTTGGACGATTCTTCCATTTGAGTGGTTTAACTTAATATACATGGGATCCGTTGATGGTAATGAATATGCAGACGGGAGTAGAGATCTATATCCTGAGTTATGGGAAGTTGATACGGTAATATTGTTTTCGTGTTATAGTTGTGATTTAATTTGTCTAAAAAAATATATAATTGTGATTTTATTTTTTTATCGGTGTACGTACCGATCACTAATGACGATGAAAATTGGTATCTTTTTAAAATTTCTATGGAGTCACTACAAGTTCATATATTCTTTCCTTATGAATGCCGTCCAAATACGTGTGATGATTCGTGGTGCATTCATCGTAATGTTCGGGCGATTATTGTACAATTTGAATCGTATTTCCTTTATTTTCTTGGACGTATACATTATTGGCAGCAATCTGGGCAAGAAGAAATCGAAAAATTGTTAGTGTCTGGTGAAACTGTGTGGCCTTTAAATGCAGGTCATATTGGTCGAGATTCATGAGTTGTTATTTGTATGTTATTATGTAAACTGGTTCAAAATAGATCTTTAGAGGGGCATGAAAATAATTTACAAGATGTTTGCCTTAGATTCCGACGATTTATGGCAGATGAACTGTATTCAAGACGAACAATGTAATTATTTAATAAATAATATTTTTATTTGATTATTAATAATAATATTCGGACAATGTAATAAAAATAACATAAAACTAACTCGAAATACAATCTTTAATCTTGTTGATTTTTAAGAAAGTTCCAAGCCGCAACATGATTAAAAGATGTTTCGATTCTTCCCCGGTATTGTTCTTGAGCCCTTTCCATAATGTCTGCATCATTCCATAGAGTGTTTCGGTTGTCGTAAATGTTATCGTATATTGAGTGAAATATCGATATCTTTCTCCTCAAATCGAACCATTTGCTGCTAAGTTTTTGAGTGGTTCGATATTCATCACGTTCTAGAATTTGATGAAAACGCTTTGATATATGGTTCCAATAAATTGAACACTCCCCGAAAATAGTACCCGAATTTTCTAGACAAGATCTTGCTAAAGTGACCTCTTCTTCGTCAGTCCAAGGATTTTGATGTTGTGATGTAACCGATGGTGAACTTGATGTAGAACTTGTCGAAATCATATTTTTTGTAAATATGTTTGGATTTTGATGTTTGAGTGCATTTTTTGTGTGTAAATATGTTAGTATTTATAGATGAAAAATAATATATTTTTAAAATTTTTTTTAACTCTTCACGGGCCGTGAACAGCCTCACGGGCTGTTAATACCAACGGATATATTTTATGCCGTTAAGGCTTACGGCTGTGAAACCCTTCACGTGCTGTATAGGACAACGGTTCTTTTTTGAAAATTAAATATAGCGGGCCGTGATGGGTCTTACAGGCCGTGAAGTTTTACGGTTAAATTTTTAAATCAAAAAAAGCTCACGACCGTGAGAGATTTCACGGGCCATGAATAATATACTCACGGGGTGTGAGACCTTTCACGGGCGTAAAGCTTTTATGTAAGTCCATTTACGCCCAGTTTCCCAATATCTATTCTCTCAGATACGACCCTTCCTATTTTTACTTTTACGACCCCATTTTAGTCATTTTACTTCTATTATCAGGTACGTAACTAATTTTCTTTTTAATTTTATCTAATTACGCTTTATTATCGTATAAATTTAATTTTAAAATTCAAAATTTTTATAAAAATTAGAGGGTTACGGGCCGTGAGGTAGCTTCACGGCCCGTAACCTTTTTTGGTTAAAAAGAATACGGGCCGTGAGGCATCCTCACTGTCCGTAGCCCTTTTAAAAATAAAAAAGAATACAGGGCGTGAAGCATCCCCACGGCCCGCAACCCTTTAAACGGTTAAAAAGAATACGGGCCGTGAGGATGCTTCACGGCCCGTATTCTTTTTTATTTTTAAAAATAATTTTTTGAAAATAATTTGGTCATTAAGATTAATTTTTTTAACAGATTATGCCGCCGCGTAAGCGTGTGCGTCATGAGACCGAGCCAGAGGGTCAGGGAGATTTTTTAGACCCTCACCCGCATCTTCAGTTTCCACGGGAGACCACGCCGCGTAGACGGCTTTGGAGATTGTTAGGTCGGCCCCTCAAGGGGACCCGTACCATCGACTAGGAGGTGTTGGAGTCGGTGGGTGATTTGGAGCGTGCTGAGGCACTCGTTGGGGCCGAGGACTAAACACCGTGGCAGCGGATGTTCGACTACGGTTATAGGAGGGCCCACCGGGAGCTTACGGTTATAGGAGGGCCCATCGGAGGTGGGAGTTCACGATGAGGGCGTGGGCGGTCATCCTCGAATTTTACACAGAGGAGGAGGCAGCTGACGTCCGTTTCCTCACGGATGAGGTTCGATCTGAGCCTGGTCCTCTGGTGGGGTGGTGGCTGACCATCTTGGATCAGCGATAGGAGGGCGCTATTCGCGCGACCTATATCATAGATCCTTTGCACCGATATCTTCATCGGTGCATTGCTGGCACCATTGCCGGGCGCGACCAGAGCACGGAGCAGGTTTCGCTCGGAGACGTCTTTTTTTTGCGAGCTTTGATTAGCCCTAGGAGGGTTAACCTTGCTCACTGTATGGCGGCTTATCTACGTTCCGTTGTTACGGGGAAGGTAATATATCATTTAACTTATTTTTTTAATTATTAATTGTTACGAATATTAATTAATTTATTTATTTCTAATTTGATTATTTACAGATGGATAGCCCTATAGTTTGCGGGGCGTATATCACCGTCATTGCCTCCAGTTTAGGGATATACACTGATGCGCTACTTGCGCGGCAGACGAGTGACGCCCCGCCACGGATATTAGGCCGCCAGACTGTGCTGGCCATGGGTATTGCCGCCACTTTTGACGGCAACCTACGATGGTCCACTGACGACGGTGAGACGATATTCCACCCTCCCGTTGAGGGTGATGAGGAGGAGGCGGAGGAGCAGCAGCAGCCCGGAGCCCGTCAGCAGGGCCCTCCACAGCAGGTGCCACCGCCGTCGAGGACTATTATCCGGCAGATTCCACCTACAGGGGAGTATATGGCCGAGTCCATGCAGCTGTTGAGCGAGTCTGTGCGTTTGCTGCGTGAGATGCACACTATGCATCTGTGGCAGATGGAGCTCAGCAGCACATGGGCTGCATCACAGGGCATTGTTCCTCCGACTCGGCCGGAAATTGTCCCTTTTGAGAGGCGGCCGGTAGATGGTGACGAGGCAGCTGACGACGCCGCGAATCAGCCACCTCCGGAGTAGTTATTTTGATGTATTTTGTTTATGTTTTGATTTAAAAATTGTATTCTGTTTATATTTTGATGTAAAAATTTGTATATAGTTAGTTTTAATGTTTTTCGTTTGATGATTACAAATTGCATTTCATAGTTTCATAGTTAGTAATTATAAAATTACAAATTGCATATTATATTAAAATCCGATTATTACAACAATAATACAAAAACCATTACAATAATACAACTTATAACAAATTAATATATTCAGGCTCCTCGTCTTTTCTCAATTCAGCAAATTTTTGAATTTGTGCCTTGTATATAAGCTCCCAATCATTAGCATTTGGTGTTTTAAAATTTTTCGAGTATCCACTTGGTAAAGACATTGGATAGTCACCTGCTAATCGAAGCCTAATAAAATGATTTCCATTAACAAAGACAATTGCAATCAATTGGTGGCTAGCGATATCATGAGGAGACGACTAGAATGGAAAATAAGTTGCACTGTTATCGATTGTAATTAATATTACGACCACACGAAACCTGTTAGCAACTAAGATCACTGCGGGTGGCACTGTCATCCAATGTTTATATGGAGCTGCACCTATGCCGTTCCAGTCCAATGAATTTCTTAGACGCTTGATATCGTGAAACATATCATCGTACCGATGTCATTTTCATCTGGCTCCGCTATAAGTTCGGTACGAATAAAACGCCATTGATTTTCATCATATCACAATCCAACTGCTATAGCCCGAAAACCACAATTACCGTCCGCATATACATCATTCGCACCCGAAATGTATGGGTAGAACACGGATGGAATCGAATCACAAAACCGGTAATAGTTATTTTTTTCTTCGTCCCCCGGGGTATATGAAAACTTTGAAGTTTGTTGGAATGACATATCTTTGCCTCTTGTTTTGGAAGACATTGATTGACTGCGTTGAAATGACCATTGTTTACTCTTCATCATTGAACTTGAATATCTTGGAGGAACTTGAATATTTTCTCGTTCTTGCACGTATGAACTATGTCTGGGAGGGTCTAATATCACATCTTGTTGCTTATCCTTTTTGGGACGACCGCGTGTATTAGTTTGTACTTTCGAAGCTTTTTGATCTGTTTTCGCTGGATTTATGAGTGATTTTATCATATCATACCCACTACAGATCTTTTCACTCTTTCTGGTTGAAGAAGTAAATGTTTTGTCACCATCTCCATTTCTTTATGTATATTTATTTTCTCCTCCCGTACAATATACGCTGATGAAAAGTCAAGATTTCTGTAAAAAATATCAATGTCATCGAGTGGTATATTTTGACCTAAATAATGAGTAAAAATATAACAAATATATATATGTATAATATAATATTGATGGTAAAATAATAAAACTTAAACAATAGAAACTTAAATAACAAAATATTTATCTGTTTGAAAGTAATGATTTAATCTACACGCACATGGAAGACCACAACCCGTAAAAAGATGACACCCACACGATGCGTTGGATGTCATTAGATGATGAATTCTGTTGATCTCGCCAACCAAAAGATGCAAAACCGCAATAGAAACTTTACCTCGTAAGTATTGAAGCACTTTATGATTATGTTGAACCATAAGCATGAATTTACTTTTGGTAAAACTTTCTTTGATAGCGATTTCCTGTGTAACTAAAATATTATTGATAAATGGAATAAATCTATCCATGGTATTATTACTTTTTTTAGGTAACTTTTCAGCAAAAAATGTTGACTCTCCACTCGGTTCGTTGTGTGTTAACCGAAGTTACGATCTCTATCAATCCATGCGGTCACAAACCTCTTTTTATAAGGGTCCAACCAGTTATTTTTCAAGTACATCAAAACCCCCAATTAAAATAAAATTATATTATTTAAATTATAAAAAATAATATCAGTAAAAATAACAATATAAAACTTACTTGAATGTTTTGGCACCAATTTTCGATAAAGGTGGTCAAAATTGTACTCGAATACGTCAGGCGTGGCAGAGTTAATTAATACCGACCACAAATGCTCAAAAGCGCCCCATTCATCATTTGAAAAACTCGCCTTGCAATGTTTAATAATATTTTCCGATATATGCCATCTACAAAGTAGTCTCACGGCATTTGGAAAAACTTCTTCACACGCTTTCATCAAAGCAAGGTCTCTGTCAGTAAGTATAACGCGGGGTTCTATACACTTTTGCTCTAAAGTGTATTTTAATTGTTCTAAAACCCATTTGAAATTAATATGATGTTCAAGATCGATGAATGCATGAGCAACAGAAAATGATTTCAGTGTTGATGTCACACCAACCATTTGGACAAATGACATTTTGTATACGTTCGTTTTATATGTTGTGTCTATCATCAACACATGCGGGTAGGCCCGCCATAAAGTGTGAGATGCGGGATATATAAAAAAACCACGTCTACGGTATTTGTGGCTTCATCTATGTGAGGGGTGTAAATATATTTATTTTGTTGTAGTATAGTAAAAAACACCTGCATTGGAGTTTCGCCGATTCTGCTTGAATTTTTTATCTTCGTGCGGGCATTATATATCGTTCTTAAGGTTGACACGTTTTTAGGATTTTGGTCCCTCAATGTGCCTAAAATGTTTCGAGGCTCAATATTTTGCTCTGTAAGTTGCTTTACCATACAAATCTCTTTTTCAGTGAGCCTCATTGCGTATGCATGCCCCTCGAGGTGTTTATCGGCTTCATGATTATGAGAATCATCTACAACAACTAGGATCCACCCACCTTTATTTATTTGGTATTTTCCTATAATTCAAACTGACAATTTATTTTTTTGGTGCAGTGTTTCTAAGAGTGGGTGCTCCTTTATATACTCCACCGCGATCACATTTTAGCCATATTTTAACTACCAACCCACTTATGTTTTTTTTCGACCGTTTCGTGACAATAACATATCCATTTTTACGACTTATATTACTTACCCAATCAACCAATTCTTCACGAGATGAAAAAACCTAATAATTTTAAATAATATAATTAGTTATTATCAAATAACAAACTTAATAATTATTTATTATCAAATAACTTAAAAAACCAAATAATTACGTAATAACCTGATTCGTGTCGTATAACCCTTTTTTTTCAGAACCGTCACCATACTCATCTCCGCTACTATCACCTCCGTTGCAGCCGTCATCACTGCCGTTGCCGCCGTCATCACCGCCGTAGTTACAGCCAAAACTTCCAACATTATCTGTTCAGCATGGTTACCACCCTCGTCACCGTAATAACTATAACCCTCGACGGGGTAATAGTTAGAATCGAAACCAAATAAATAATTGCTATCCCAAATTGACATTGTTAATAAACTAAATCGCTTAAAAATGTATACAAATATTGAATTTATCGATATGAAATGAATTAAAATCTGACGATTTATATAGTATTTTACAAAGAATATTACATCGACTCAAATAATTATCGAGGAATATTACATCGTATCAAATAATGTAATAAATACAAAATTACACCGTAATCGAGGAATATTACATCGCATCAAATAATGTAATAAATACAAAATTACACTGTAATCGAGGAATATTACATCGCGTCAAATAATGTAATAAATACAAAATTACACGGTAATCGAGGAATATTACATCGGGTCAAAAATATCAAAATAATTCGACAAACATTACGCCCGTGGAACAATTAACGAGCCATTAACTTTAATACATGCGGCCCGTAATCTTCTTTACGGGCCGTGAAACAAGTGCCCGTGAGAGGCTTCACGGCCCGTTAAACTATTGAATGACTGATATGATATTTTGCAGGCCTTACGGCCCGTAAAGGCTCTTACGAGCCGTAAGGAGGGTGTCTGGATAACACACAGGGTGTATCTATAATAGACCCCATATGTAAAACTAGAATTTTTTACCCCGTCTTCCATTGCCGTGACATCATACGCAATGTGATAAACTATATACCGCAATCAACCCAAGTCGTTTTTGAACTAAATGTACATCAATACGTAGAGTACATCGAAATTATGCAGTTGAATGAAAACACATATATTTAACTTGACAATTTTCCTAACAAAATTAATGTCGAAAGATAGATTTACAATCGTTTTGTCTCGTTTCCGAACTAAATTTTATATCGAAACATAGTGTAAATGAAAACGTATTATATTTTGCCCAACACATTTTCATACGAAACTTACGTCGAAACGTAGACGTATGTCAAAACTTAGACAATCTTAAATCGTATAAAAAGTTAAGTATGAAAACATTTTATATTTGACCTGAGTCGCCTTTGATTAAGTCCAAACGTAGACGTACTCGAATTTATGTTGTACAGGAGTAAAACAAGAACTTTAGAAACTTAAGGGCTAAAGTGATATTTTACAAAGTTTTAAAAAATATTAGGGAGTGAAAATGTTAAAGATTAAAAATGGGAGGGACAGAAAAAGAAAAAAAGGGGGAAAACACTAAGGAAAAAGAAAAGCAATGGGAAGGATTCAAACTCCTGAAGTTGGTGTTAAAACCAAAGGATTTTACCACTACTACCAAGCAACCATTTGTATAATTTGCAGAAAACAAACTATTTATTTAGAAAATCGGTCGATGGCTTATTATTTGGACCACCGACCTTTATATTTAAGTTATAGTATAATGTTTGTAACATGCGTACCACATTTGCAAACATCTGTAACAGAAGAGTTGCACCAAACCTTTACAATTTTCAAGAAAAAAACTGTGTTTTTTTTAACTTTTGCAAATTGTTAAAGAAGACTGATGGTGGTGCTGATGGTGGCGGACGGTGGGTGGTGGCGGACGGTGGTGGCGGCGGACGGTGGTGGCGGCGGACGGTGGTGGTGGGGGACGGTGGGTGGTGGCGGACGATGGGTGGTGGTCGTGGACGGTGGGTGTTGGTAGGTGGTGGGTTTAACTATTCGAAGACATTAGAAGTGGCTGTGCCAAGTCTGCATCAAGAAGAGCTCGCGCAAACGGTTTTTTTAATGAAACGTCTTCGGAAAAACAATCTGTATGCAGATGGTAATGTCTGCGCGTGGTCTGCATGGCGCAGACAGAACAGCCTGCGCAGACAAAACAGTCTGCGCAGATCTTTTTCAAAAAAACAAACAACATCTAAAAATACGAGTGAAATTCTTAATATAAAGAATGGTTTTATGAGTGCATTTGACTATTTGAGTGAGAGAGACAAAGATTTTTTAGGTCATTTGTATGTTTAAGAAAATAATTATAAGTGAAAAAAAGATAAAATAATGATAAAAGAATAAAATAATATTAGATCCGGTTTGATTCACATAATTATCAAAAATTAGAATTGGAAAATTTAATATATTTTGGAGTGCTTTTGATGGAACATTAGTGTAACTGCACCTGAGAATTCATATTCTCTAGCTAACCGTGAATTTGTGCAAAGCTAGACTTTCTTACTTTGCAGACAAGTGTGTTTATTGATATAGGTTTTCACAATCCAAGATCCTTCTCTATTTAAGTTAGAAAATAAAAAACTTAAGAGCGTACAAGTGGTTGGATTAAATCTTCTTTTATTGGTAGTTTTGGTTAATAAAGTACCATTTTATGGGGACGTGCACCTCTTTTGGATCCATTAGCCCCTTGTGATTTTACTACATTACCGTTACCAGACCCATAATTATCAAATTCTGGTTAAGGGGCTGTTTGGCAACTTTTGAATAGTTAAGCGCTTAACCAATAAGATGTCTGAACCAGTAAGAGGTCTGAACCAATAAGTGCTGAACCAGTAAGTCTGTTTGGTTGGATCTGGTTGGATATCTGTGAACCAAAATTTCGATCTCCCTCTTCGGTCTCCCCTTCCTCTCCGACTTCACTGCCGGCAGCACCGCCAACCAGACCCCTTGTCATCACCCTCGCTGTCGCAGACCAGACCCTCGCCACTTCACCGGATCCGCCTCCACGTCTGACTCGGGTCAGATCTTGGTTTAGGTCTGACTGAATAAGTGGTTTAGTCAGACCTCTTCTCTGATAAGAAGTAACCAACCAAACATTCCACGTCTGACTGGGGTCAGTCAAACCCAACCAAACAGCCCCTAGTTCCTTCAAATAAACCTGAATGTATCTGGATCATTCATAATAACTTAAATATAACTAGTCACTCATAATAACCTTGAGTTGCTTCCAACCATCCATAATCAAATTCTTCACAACCACATTGATTTCATCACTATTAGCAAATTGTTAGCCCACAAAGAAGTGTTCTACGACTACATATTTTCTCATGTTTTGTTTTTTCCTTTCTCTTCTAAAGCTCTCTTTAGAGGTGGGTATTTTTCTTATCGGTGAGGCTATCAAAATCTTCTAGATTAACATCCTCACTATGTGCTTCTAAAGACTCTTCACTTTATGTCATTGTCCACATAAGTTTTGCATTTTTCCATATCAACTTCCACATCAGAAATCATATTATGATCATCAACAAGAAAATATGAATCCTTTTCTTCGTCTTCCAATGCATCACCATTGGTAGATTCATCATTCGCATTAACATTCTTTACAACTTGACTAGGATCTATACCACCTTGAGTAAGTTTCATATCACCTTGATGAGGTTTAGCTTCTATTTTTATGCTAAGTATATATTTCCATAAGCTTACAGTAATCAACATAAGTCAAAAAATTTAACACAAGAGTTATTTCCTAATACACTCAAACCAAAGTTTAAATCTACATTAAGTACCTTAAGTACCTCGAGATGGTAAAACATGATTTTTTTTTTCTGGATAACCTAGCTTTCTTCGCATCAATCTAATGCATTGAAAATTCGTATTTGTCAAGTAAATCAACATAGTCAACCTGATCGTTCACATACCTTCCATTAGAGAATTTTGTGAAGTTTTCCCCATGGTGAAGCTTCGGTGAAACGTAGGGTTTCCACATACATAAGAATTAAACATATAAGATCAGTTGTTGATATCTTTCTTAAGCCATTCCCTAGGTAGCGTTGAAGCTCCCTTCTAACCATCTATGTCATTCCACCTACTATATCTTATACATTATATCTAGTTAAACATGTATATATTATGAAAACGCTTATCTTAGGTAAATCACTGTCTAAAGCATCAGAGGGAGTTCTCAAAGCTTCGCCTCGGATCACCTTCTATCACGTTCTTTGTATGCTGTAGCTAGGATCTAACCCTTATTTTCCGCTCTATCTTAGAGGGTGTTTGATCAGATGTATTTGATTCATTTAAAAGTTACTTTTTAATAATTCATAAAAAGGTAAGTTCAAAAACATACTAAATGATTAAAAAAAATCTTATTCTATCATACTTTTTAATAATTTAATATAAAACTATCAAACAAGAAATTATTAGTTGAAACTAAAATAGTGAAAATGCCACTTCCGATGAAACCAAGGTGTTAGGTTTGGCAGCTAACGGTGTAACCGAAGCCTATATTTTCATTAATCCCCATTTTACCCTCCATGTTATCTCTTTTCTACTTCACTTTGCCAAAAGCTCTCTGCTTTCTAACCCCATTTCTTTCTTCATCTCTTTCTTTCAATCGGTATCCATCCATGTCTACATCCACCATCGTCTCACCTTCTTCAATCTCTGGTAATTTTAACTATAAATCTTGAAAAAAGATCAAGAATTCTCTTTAAATTTTCCTGAAAATATGTTTCTTGATCAATTTTCTATACAAATGGTTGAATATGCTTGTTGGGTACCCTTCAATTCATGTGATTTTGATTTTATTGTCATCTTTTCAAGATCAAGAAACAAATTCATTCATATAAACGAATTGATTATAGTTTCATTATGTAATGGCATTTCGCAAGGTTCCTAGGTTTTATCGAAACTTAAGAGTTGTGACACATTCTTTTGTTTGTGTGATTGATTGAACAATTATGTACAGAATAAAGTCTCATGAGTGAATAATGAAACATGGGATGAAGTTGTAATTCTCTTAAGCTCAAAGATGGGAGTTTAACCTCTGATCTTTAGGGATGATGTTTGGAAATTGAAAAATCATACTTTATGAATCTTGAATTTTGCTCAAATTCAATAGGCATTTCTTATGAGCATTGACTGATTGATTATAGAAATTTTATGTTGTTGATTAGCTTATAGAAAACACTGCATTGCAGTGTAGTCATAGCTCTAATATAAGAAAGTGAATTAGTAACTACAAAAACTATATTATGTAGTTATGGGCTTATAATTAGTGCTTTAAATAGTTGCCAGATGGACCCTGCAAGTTGATTAGGGTATCATTTAGTTTTATTGCATTTTAACATCCGTAGCGTGTGCCATGCTCTAATTATTAGTTATTTTGTTTGAACTATGGTTCATTCTTTACATAGCATGTGGTTGAATCCCCTATATAATTTTAGCTTCTGAAACTTATGATTTTATTATTGTTCTCAGTTCAAGCAATGTGCATGCTTTAAGTTTTTCTTTTTTGCTAGATTGATTTAGTTTTAGATTTCGGTGTAACATTAGTACCTTATCTTGATACAGTTCGAACTAGTCTGAAGGGAAATGATAGTTGGTCTGGCAACTCCTGTTTGTATGGTAAAGCTACTTTGACTCATCAAAAAAAGTCAAACCAGCAAAGAACTCTGAGAAAGTTGGCGACTTGTGCACAGTACACGTAAGATATATCGATAATTCCTAAAATTCATATGCTTTTATGTTTTGTAACAGTTTTGGTACTTGTTTATTCAAAAAATGACATTATTTGATAATAACCTAATAAAGAACCATATAGAAACGACTAATAACCATAATTAGGCGATATATCATTTTGACATTGTCATATACTTGGTTTTATTTCCATTAGACCCAATTGTTAATCGAAGAACCCCTAGTTAAAAATCCTGTTACTAATCTTGTTCTTTATTCTCTAGAAGTAAGTTAAATGGTTGATGACTTGAACATGTAAGCATTGAGGAAACGTATTTTTATTGACTTGGTGTTTGTCTCACCGTATTTGATATCATATTAACAATGAAGCCGTTTGGTGATACGGTTATAAAAATTACGTTTTCCTTTTATGATTGGTCAAATAGGCTAACATTTTATATCTTCATATTTGTTGTTATCGTCCTACACACACCTTATTTGCATTTGGTTTAATAAGTAAAATACTAAAGTATGCTTTCTTGATGGGACCACAAGTAAGGAATATATAAATCCTCTTTTTTTGTAGTTTGATGTGAATTTGGTAACAAGTTTACGTGCTTAAAATCTATCTCAGTAATTTACATCTTACGATCTTTTCACAATGTAACTAATTATATGCCGCATATGTCTTACATATTGTTTTTCTTGGACTATTGAGGATGATATCAAAGAAGTGCCTTCTTTTCATTGTTAACTTTTTGTTATATTTATATAACAGTTTTCTATTGGCAAAATCCACACACTTTCGTCATATTACCGCTTTAGTCTCTTCAATTCTTTTCATAGTGTTTAAGTTCCTATAATTATCATGTCTAATGCAAACATAGGTAGGAAATAGATATGTTCTTGGTAAGGGTCGACGAGTGTACAAACTTTACCGAGGTGGTCGCTACATATGCAAATTGTTCTTACGTGTTCTTTCCTCATTTTAGCAACTCCATAAACCTTTTTATACGGAAAATGTCAATTAACTTATTGCATTTCACAAATAACATAAAATTTTCCGCATGTTAGTGTTTTCATTATCTGTTGCACCATAGACCTTCTCCATGTTTTCATATTTTTAGTGTTGGTTTTTGGGTCTGAAATGTTGGAACACACGGATTAGAAAATCTCAAAAAGGGATTTTAGCGTTGACACAGAGAATCAGATTTTAGTTTTTGGATTCTGATTCTGTATTATGTGTTAGTTTTGTAATTCATATTTAATGTTCTACTGTGTGTGTCTGCGTATGTGCTTATTTGGACACCGACAGCTTATCTGGACACTGGCAGCTTCTGTGACTTCCTTTATTTATAATTTGTAGTAATAATTATAATACCTGAAAAAAGTTTTACAGCCTTTATTTCTAAATGAAGAATGTAAGATGGGTTAAACCAATAAAAACAATAAAATTAAATTCCATGTCTCATTTTTGCATATGTTTGATGCCATGTCAGCAAAATATGGCCGGTTTGACAATAAGATTTTCTATGATTGGCCGAGACAAGAACAAACTATAGAATTACTACCAAAACGGGCGTGGGACGTTAAGGCTAAAAATGGAAAAACTAAGTTGGGTGTTGCCAATATAAACCGTTACAAAATTCATGAATCTTATATTCATTTTGTCAGAAGATTAATTTTCTTATCACTCTTTTGACAAACCATCTTCCATATATTTTTGTATTACTTATTATATAATCTTTATATGTTGTAATCAGTGATCGTAGTGGTGGAGGCGGTGGTGACTTTGTTGCTGGTTTTCTTTTGGGGGGTGCATTATGTGGCACCATGGCTTACATCTTTGCTCCACAGGTGAAACAA
The DNA here is from genome assembly GCA_025506415.1 of Flaveria robusta. Taxonomy (NCBI): domain Eukaryota; kingdom Viridiplantae; phylum Streptophyta; class Magnoliopsida; order Asterales; family Asteraceae; genus Flaveria; species Flaveria robusta. The sequence continues at coordinate 78,102 of JACCIZ010000036.1, forward strand.
CCAGTTCATGCATTAATATCTATCCAATCCAACTATTACTTTGTCACATTAATTTTATACTCTTTTTATCATTGTTTGAATCAAGATATAGGTGTGACTGTTGTGCTAATTTTGTTAGTTATCTTTTCTTAATTTAGATAAGAAGATCTCTGTTGAATGAAGATGAATATGGATTTAGGAGGGCGAAACGACCAATATACTATGATGAAGGTTTAGAGGTGTGTCTTTGTAGCTTTGTATTTAGATTTGCACCGTCATGCATGTTTCTCTAACCGTTAAATTGTGGGTCAAATTGGTCCTTAGAGGGATTAGTTTTGCATCATTTACAAATTAATGGGTCGATCGGGTTGTGTTTTTTTTCCCAAGCGAGTCAAAATCAAAAATTTTTAGCTAAAAGGGGAGCATGTGAAATGGGTCAAGGAGTTGAATGTCACCCTATTGCATACTACCTCCTAAATCATTTTATTCAAAGATTCGGTTATCAATGTAATAATTATTTATTTTGTTTTGTATGTATAAAGAGGATTCACTCGAAAGAGGGTCCTTTTATATCCTTTTACCTACCCGCCCATATTGCCACCTCTACTGGATCTCATTATTTTCATTTTATATTACAGAAAACCAGGCAGACGTTGAACGCTAAAATAAGCCAGCTTAATACGGCAATTGACAATGTGTCTTCACGGTTGCGGGGCAGGGATAACACGCCACGCGTGCCAGTTGAGACCGACCCTGAAGAAGCCACAATGTGAAAAGATTAGGTATGATTTCAGTTTCAATCTGGTGGAAAAAGAACAAACAGGTCTGATAAAAGATGAAATTTTTATAACTATGGTTTACTTTCATCCTTTACATGAATGAATTGTGTACACTTTGGATGATCATATCTCATTTCCATGACTGATCTGTGGTTGCTATATATTCTCTTGAATTGAAGCCTTTTAATTATATCAGCAATTTTTGCTTGAGTTGAATTTGTGTTAATCATGCTGCAATTATTATGCTCTGCTGTAAAAGATTTGCAGGTGTTGTTAAAGATTATGCATTTAGTTAATTGGCAAATTGCCCCGTACAAACCTTATAATTTGCAAATGTATTAAAAAAATATTTCCCCTTCTAAAACTATTTAATGGCATATATAGTTTATATACCCATCTGTAAGTGTTTATTAATTTTTTTGAAATGGTAATACTGTCATAACAATAAATTGGGTATATATGCAATTAAAGTTTTTGATTGGGTATATATGCATTTAAGGGATGTTTACAATGGTATATATGCAATTGATCCCAAAAAAAAAAAAAAAAAAAGAAAAACCAACGTAGTTCCTTATTTTATATGAAAAAGCTTTTTAACATAGTTTTAGTATATTAAAGTTTTTGAATTTTTTTTTTGAAAATATAGTACTTGTGATCATTTTTTTAGAAAATTGTTGCCCTTTAAACTGGTTTAATTTAATGATGTGACATTCCATGTGTGTAAAAAAATTAACCTGGATAATATGCTCGAATCTCGATTAAATCAACTTTTACTAAAGTGTCCGAAAATTGATAATTGAGATGGTGTATTGGCATTATAAACAAGTTTATGAATTTTAATATTCTAAGGGTTGTTTGATTACCGCTGACTCAGTAAGATCTGACTGAGTCAGAAGTTGATCCAGTTAGAAGTTCTGACTGAGTCTGCATCTGACTGAAACTTGACTGTTTGATTCAGTATCTGACTGATCACTTTCATTCTTCACTGAAGCTCAGCTCAAACCCACAAAATCTCAAATATTTTCTTGTTTTCAACCCAGATTTTCAAGATCTCCACCAAACCCACCGAAAACCCCAACCCTCCGGTCCCCGATCACCTCCTCCGGCAGCTACAGACCATACGCGCCACCATCAACCGCCTCACGCGCCTCCAACCCTACCATCTGCTCAAACCACCACCGCCGCCACCACAACTAAAATCAAACTTAACTTCAAACTTGAAATTAAAAGTATACCTTGGCGAAAGGGGCGGCGGGGAAGAGGGGCCGGCGGCGAAGAGGGCGGCGGCGAAGAGGTGGCTGGTTGCAAGGGGCGGCCGCGAAGAAGATAGGGAATCCGGTGGCCGATCGGGAGAAGAGGAGGTTGGTCACCCTCCTTGCTTGGTCAGCGATGTTTAATCTAGGGTCTCGGTCAGACCCACGAGACCCGGTCAGTGGCCAACCCCGATCCCTCAAAAGCGCTGACCAGCTGACAGAGTCAGCCAGTCAGCGGTCAGACCGTGTCAGCAGCGTTTCAAACACAGCCTAAATCTTTTATTGTCTTTATATATGTGAAGATCATGATGGTGCATTGGCATTTTAGACAAGTTTATAATTTTTAAGATTTTAAATTTTTTATTGAGATTTTTTTTCAAAGATGAAAAATATGTTTGTTTTTTTATGCAATATTAACCCTTTCAAAAACGTAACATTTGACTAGTTTATTAAGAAAAGGGTTTAGTTGTCAAAAACAAATTAATTTTTGATGAGGTGTCTTGGATATCATTTTTCTAGATTAGATTGCTGTTTGAAAAAACCTATCAATCTTATTATTAACAAAATGTATATGTTAAACCTACTTTAATGATTATAGATAGATGGTATGGTGTTTGTAATTCCTACAGCACTGCTTATGAATATATAAACTCTAGTTGTAGTTTATACATGTAGCTCATACCAATCGAATCACTTGTGTTTTATTTTCTTTTTGTGTGTTTGTAAAGACACCTAAGGTGAGTTTCCATCAATTGTTTTTTGAAAATGCAAACTCACATGTCCCTTAATTACTACTCTTAACTCTACAGTTTTGTTTACTTTATTATTCAAACTCTCAACCTTTTAAATATAAAAGTTATTGGATTTTAATAATCTTAATTTTTATTTATTGCCCGAGATTAATTGCAACTCATGAAATGTTTGAGACATTTTCAACTTTAAGCGTATTTTCCTCCAACAATTCTTTACCGACTGAGAGTTAACTCACGTTTAGTTTTTTTTTGATGAAATGTTGCCAACTTTGCAAGTTTTCCAACTCCGTCGTCACCCAACCTCTATCATGTCCATTTTTCGGTGTCTAGCTTCCACGTCACCTAAAATCTACATCCAACGAGTCAAGTGGTTCCGATCAGGAGGTGAAAATGACGGGTTTTAGAGTGCAAAGTTTTAGATTGACGGACAATATTTTTGATTTCATCTTCCTGGTTAAATGTTTTAACCATATAAACAGTCGACGTAATCAAAAAACCAACGGTGTTAACTCTTACTTAGTAAATGATTGTTGAAGAAAAATAAGTTCAAAATTGAGAGTATCTGTAAATATTTTCTAAGTTGGGGAATAAATAAAAGTTGAGATTATTAAAATATAATAACCATAAAAATAAACATTTTTATCAAGCAACTATATATTGGTATACTAAAGATCTTTAATGGGTTTCAAGTGGGTCAGGAGGTTTTCTCACTTAATATGAGTTTCCTTCTGAGAGTGATCTTAGATTTTGTATTTAAGTAACGAAGATGATAGGATGATACAATGACCCGTCAATAATTCAATTTAACGTTTTAAAAAAAACTCATGCACGTTCATTATCAAACAATAGAAAGAATATGGTGGCAGTGTGGCACTCTAACCAAGTAAAACTAGACAAACACCTTTTTGGTGGTGGTGTGGGGACAAGATCAATCTATCAACAACCTTTTATTGTTATCTTTTACTCAATTCTTTTTGCATGCAATCACTATTAACCTAAAACTTACAAACCAATCAAAAGGGTTTGGTGCACCCACTAACCACTACCATTATCTACATGGACCAACATTCACACCCAAGTCAAGCCCCATATACCCTATTGGGACCAAATTGAAAACATAGTTTCATCTTATGGAGTTGTTATTCATTAAAACCGAAAATCATCATTAAATTAACTTTTTCACTCACAAATCATAAGATAATCTTATCTGGAGTTATTATTCATTATAAAAATTATCATTCAAATAACTTATTCCACTTATATTATAAGATAATCGGTTAGATATCACCTCATATCATTCTTAAAACCTCTTATGGTTGTATTACGATGTAACAATCAGATAAACCTTTAGTAAGTAACCACAAACACCATGATATCACACAAGCAAATATTATTTGTTGGAAGCTTTTAGTAAAAGATTAAATGGTAAATTATGATAAATTGTTAAAAAAAGGTAAAAGGAAAAGTTAAAAAGAGTGTATATTTTGAGGGAAGAAGATATAAATTGTAGGGGACCATCCCTCTCCTTCCTTCTTGAGTTGTACCACTAGACTAGCAGTATAATGTTAATATTTATTGAAGTCAGATAATTATTAACATTGATGGGTCTCTATTCATTCATGTGAACTTAATAAAAAAAACAAATGCATGTGTTAATGATATTTGAAACAAGACAAAATCAGATCGGATATATCTTAGCAAAGGTAGAGCATTTTTATTCAGTTTCTTAAAAGTTTTTGAGTGAAATTTCTATATTATATGAAAATATTTTGATTGGTTGTGAGTGAATGAAAAATAAATACTACTATTAATCTGTAAATTTGAAGATTTATTGTTTAACCCTTATAATTTTTTTAATTTTTTTTAAAAATGATTGTGAGTGAAAAAGAGATAAAATGTAATGATAAATGTACAAAGAAATATTTAATTGAAAAAAGAGATAAAAATAGTAATTTTTAATGTAATTATAAAGATAAAATAATAAATAAGATGTGAATTTTATGTATCCTTATTGTTCTTATTATTATTTTTGGTTGTAAATCATAAAGATTGCTTGAGGATGATGCATCATATTCTATTTTAATTGTATATATTGGTGTAGAAATATAATTTGATGGTGTATAAATCACTTTTCTTCCCTAACAATAACAAAAAAGACAACTTGGAGTAAAAAAAATATAAATTTGGAATCTTTTTCAAAGCATATTATAAACTATTCACTAAGCGGTTATTATCTTAGATAGAGTATGATTGACGAGACTCATGCTTTAAAATCAAATTTGAAACCCGCTTGAATGTGAAAAATGACTGCAAAAAATCATCGGTATGTGGTTGTTTGGACTATATGATAAAAAGTCACTACTTTTCCTGTTTTCCTATTTTACATATTATGCGTCACTATTATGCATAGAGAAAATCATAAAAATCATTATTATTCTTTACAATTATATGTTAGTAAGTATGTCATAATAAGCTACTCATCTATAACTATGACAAACACAAGCTCCGATTTATATTTGGGTATATCATAACATCCATCAATCTAAGTTATAATCGTGCCATATGTTACATATCATATTATATTCACGAATGTTCATTAAATGTCTTTAGGTAGTGATCTAACACAATTTATAATTTTTATGCAAACTTATATCACATGCAAACCATTTTCTTCATGTACCATATATACTTGAACTTGTTATTTCATGAGTTGTTTTTATTGTTTTATACTTTTCGAGTTAATTACACAAATAGTTAGTGACGGAACCTGAACAATTGTAGAGGTGGGGGTGGGGGCGTCAGGGCCCCGACAAAGCTTCGCCCTTGCAAATAGTCCTTTTGGATTAGCGTAGATCCTAGTTTGAGTACTAACATTTTTTAGGGAACAAGATTGAGGCTTGTGATTTCAAATTTGTAATGGATTTGGGGTCTAAAGCTAAGTTCCGTCAAATTTTATGTTAACCTCAAAGGTATTTCAGTCTTTTCACGTCCGAAGGGACTAATTAACTCTTTAATAAGCTAACGGGACCATTTATGCTATTAACTATAAAGCTAAAGGAAACACAAATCATCCCTACCCGTCGGTCGTCTCCCTCGCATCATCGGAAAATCACTGCTCACCCCTACTAGTACCCCTGGGACTATTATATAATTAACTCATACTTTTATAGCGTACTTGCAATTTAAGGACAAGAATTTATTCGATGAATCCATCTTTGATCCAATATGCAACCAATGAGATTGTGGTTCGTAGGTTGCCATAATTTCTTTAAAGATCGTATTTCTAAGACTATCTTTAGTATCATTGCGACATCACTTCCGCTATGCAACAGCTACACACAGGTAGCAGTATTACCACACCTTGTAACGCCACATCGTGTAACACCCAATTTCTTATTTGATTGTGGTGTGAATCAACGGTGTCATGTAGTTCAAAGCCTTGCACCTTTACATATCCATCGCCGTGAGGTATAACCACCAAAGATAGCCTAAGAAGGCCAAGATCTACAAAATGAAATCTTTAAAATAATCTTGAAAATCTTTAAAATAATCTTGAAAATATTAAAAAATAATAAAAATAAAAAAGGTAGCCGGGATATGGAAAGGAGATCATATGTCTGTCAAAAGATAAAGAAATGAAGACAAGACAGGCAGGCAGCACGCGAGCGACGGGCAAGGATGTTTGATTCATGGTACAACCATCACTGCACAACGTACAACTCCATCAAGAAAAGAGCATTGCACCGACCCTAATGAAATAATTAAGCTTCCACATCATATCTTTTTTACTTCCAGTGGCAATCTCTCTCTTTGCTCACCCTGTTTGGGACACTTAATTTCAAGATTTCCAAAACTTAACAACACCATCATATCTGCTCACCATTTCCATCATGTCTACCAACCAAGTAAATTTCTTCTGTTTGATCTCTAATTGTTATGATTAATGCTGCTATTAATGTTGTTATTGTTGATTATTAGCTCAATCTGCACTAGATTACTTGTTATCAACTTTGATTTAGTTACTGATCCCCCTTTCCCTTTGGTTATGTCTGTAATCTTGAACTTTACTCTTCAGATCTGCTCATTTTCTAATTTTCTTCCACTTTGATCAGTAATGTTTCAAGAAAGTTAATCCCCACCAAAACCCTGTTTTTTAATTGCATTTTCTTGTAAAAGTTACTAACTTTCCTCTTTATGTGTAATAATTTTAAAGATCCCAATTGTAGGGGTGTTCAATGTGACAATTACCTGTTTGATTATCCACTTGGGTGTAATTAGTTAACAGTTTTATGACTTTATCTTTATATCTGTGAATGTGACTAATGATGTTGAAATTGGATAGATCTTCTTCCTCTGAGACACCTCCGGCGACTAAAATTCCGATCAGCAAAACATCGCCTGCGACGCCCAGAGTCAGTAAACTTGGTAGGGGAGTGACTAAATCTGAGACAGATTCTCCATCTCCCCTACAAAGCACAAGAGCTTCAGCAGAACGATCACCTCGACCTGCGGCTTCGAAGCCCACGGTAGATCGCAGGTCCCCAAAGATCAGCAGCCTTGGTGAAGTAAGTGGGCAGTATTAACATACTTTTTGGCATTCTTATAATTGGCTTCAATTGAATCCAGATTGAACCCATTTCCCACAATCTTGATTAAGTTGATGTTTCCCCCCTCTTTTAATATGATCTGTTTAGATTAGCAATTATCCCCTTAATTATCCATATGTAATCTAATCATGATTAAAACATAATTGTATGGCCTAGATTGAATGCATACATGATGAAAATAACATTGGATGGTTGAGATTAAAGCTCTTGAAAGTAAGAGGTCTTAAAATGAATGTTAGACGCTTTAGAAGATAGTATACGTTTGCTAACAAAAGTTGAACTTTTTTCTTACCAAATATGGTAGTATGTAACTTGAGTAGCAGGTAACAGGTTACATTTGTTTGATTTGTCGATATTATGCTAACAAAGGCATCTAGATCGACCAAATATGTCCATTTTTAACGTATAATGCAAATGATCGAATCCGTGGTGGATCAAAGATTTTCGACTTACTTCTGCATAATTGGAAAGAAATTTCAACTTTCTTTAAGGGATGCCTTAAGTTCTTGTTTTTTTAACTTAAAAAAAAAATTCAGGGTGACTAGTTTCATGACTAATACACTTTTGTTTTGGCTATCAGAAACCAGCACCGAGTCCAAGGGGGTTGCAAAAGGGGTCAGAGTTACAAGCTCAGTTAACTGCTCTTCAAGAAAATCTTAAAAAAGCCGAAGAAAAGTTAGATTCTGTCGAAAAAGAGAAAGAAAAAGCCATTAATGACCTAAACGAAGCACAAAAGTTATCTGAAGAAACAAATGAAAAGCTTCGTGAGGCACTCGTGGCTCAAAAGAATGCAGAAGAAAATATTGAAATTGAAAAATTCCGTGCGGTTGAAATGGAACAAGCAGGAATCGAATCAGCTCAAAAAAAGCAAGAACAATGGGGAAAAGAGCTGGAATCTGTAAAAAATAAGCATGTTGCCGACATGGCAGCTCTTGTTGCTGCAACTCAAGAGCTTGAAAAAGTCAAGCAAGAGTTGACCATGACTTGTGATGCTAAAGATCAAGCTCTTACCCATGCGGATGAAGCAACAAAGATTGCTGAAAACCAGATGGAAAAAGTGGAAGCTTTAACCAATGAGATCACGCGATTAAAGGGATTACTGAATTCTAAATTTGAGTCAGAAGCCGATCAAACTAATAAGATGGTGTCTGAACTCAATTTGGAGATTGAAACTCTGAAATCAGAAGCAAATCATAGTGAAAAATTGGTGTTGGAGCTGAAATCAGAGATAGAGGAGTTGAAATCAGAGGGTGAAGAAAGCGACAAGTTGGTGTCTGAATTGAAATCAGAGGTTGAGTATCTGAAATCAGAGGAAAAAGAGTTGAAAGCCGAGATTGAAACTTTAAATCTTGAACTCAGAAAAGCTAAAGTATACAAGGAAAAGTTGATCCACATTGAAGCATCATTTGAGGAACTAAACGTTGAATTGGAAACCGCTAGAATGTCTGAATCATATGCAAAAAGCTTAATGGAAGAATGGAAGAAAAGAGTGGAAGAGTTAGATCTTCAAGCTGAAGAAGCTAAAAGATTAGAAAGATCTGCATCTGCATCACTTGAGTCGATGGTCAAAGATTTGGAAAATAGCAACGGTTTGTTGAGAAATGCAGAAACCGAGATTTCTTCTTTAAAAGAAAAGATTGGTTTATTAGAAATGTCAAATGTGAGACAAAAAGGCGATTTGGAAGAATCTGAACGTACCCTTCAGAAAATGAAATTAGAAGCTTCTGAAATGACGAAAAAGCTGAAATCTTGAAAAATGAACTTGAAACCGTGAAGGAAGAAAAAACACAAGCTTTGAACAATGAGAAATTAGCAGCTAGCAGTGTTCAGAATCTTCTAGAAGAAAAGAACAAACTCATAAGTGAGTTGGAAACATCTAGAGATGAAGAAGAAAAAAGCAAGAAAGCGTTGGAAAGTTTAGCATCGGCTTTGCATGAAGTTTCATCAGAAGCCAGAGAAGCTAAAGAACAATTATTATCTAATCGATCTGAAAATGAAAATTACGAAGCACAAATTGAAGATTTGAAGCACGCATTGCAACAACAAATGAGAAGTACCAAAACATGCTTGACGATGCAAAAAATGAAATCGACATGCTTATGAACACGATTGAACAAGCTAAAGATAGCCATAAAAGTACAGAATCTGAATGGAAAGAAAAGGAGATCGAATTAATGGATAGTGTGAAGAATTTCAAAGAAGAAATGATTCTTTGCAGAAGGAGATAATCAAGTTGACTAATTTGCTTAAAGAAACCGAAGAAGAAGCTCATGCTTCAAATGAAGAACGAGCTCAAATAAAACTCTTTTGGAGAAATCAGAATCTGAAGTTACTTATCTTACAGAAGTTCTTGGTGATGCAAAAGCAGAAAGTGTGAACTTGAAAGAAAGTTTAATGGATAAGAAAATGAATTGCAGAGTCTTGATCAAGAACTCACAGAGCTTAGAGCGCGGGAAGTTGAATCTTTGAAAAAGATCGAGGAGTTGACCAAATTGCTTGAGGAGAAATCTGCTAACGTGACAGTTGGTGAAAATGATGACGGCACAGGCAGCGAGAAAGATTATGACATGCTTCCAAAAATAGTGGAATTCTCTGAACATAATGGAGATGCTAAATTCGAGCAACTGTCAAAAGAAACACCAGTAGTTGAAAATAAAAATAAAGAATTTGAGTTTAAAACGGATACAGTGGTGAAAGATGTGAACGGAGAACATAAAGATTCTGAAGAGGTTGAATTCAAGATGTGGGAAAGTTGCAAAATTGAAGAAAAAGATTTATCACCTGAAAGAGATGCAACAGTTCACGATGAATCTTTTGATGATGACATAGATTCAAAAACAGAAGGCGGTGAAGGGTATGATCAGATAAATGGTGCTGAAACTGTTGAAAATGGTGCCACCTCACCATCGAAGCAGGACTCACATGTGAAGAAGAAGAAACCGTTACTGAAAAAGTTTGGAAGTTTGTTGAAGAAGAAAGCCCCAAGCAACACCAACCAGAAGTAGTGAAAAGGTAAATCAATGTTACATGTGTTTGTGTTACTGTTTTTTTTTCTTTTTGATACAATTTTTATGTTGTTTCTTGATTTTAAACAGTGGGTAATTACGCTTCATCTTTTGAGATATGTTTGTTATTGTGTATGATATTCAGCTATTCACAATCCCGCATGTTCTTTTATGTGATTTCCCCATGTATGGTATATAGATAGTTATTTGGAAATGAATAACAGCTTCTTGTGGTTTCAGGTTGACTTTTAGTAAAGGTCAAACTGTTTTGTCATTTGTATAAACTACTAAAATTCTTGTTTTTAGCACAATCAGAGCACATAACTTGATGTTGTAGTTTATTTAGAGCATAAGGGAAATGTTTTGTCTAAACTACTATAATTAGAATGGAAATGGCAGCTTCATGTTGTTTCAGGTTGACTTTTATTAAAAGTCAAATCTTTTCTGCAAACTACTATCATGCAAATTTTAAGCAAAATCAGAGCATGACACTTGATGGCTAGGTTTAATTCAAGTATATACAAGTGCTGTAATCATCCAAACAACATATCATATTTGTTTCATAGCGTATTCTTGTCTCGTGTAAACTTAAAATATGATTTCCTTTCTTTGAGATTTATTGAGTAATCTGATATATGAGTGTTCTAAACATGTTTATAATATGTCCAAAAGCAAAGCTTCTATTATAAAAAGAGCACTTGATCATATGTCAACTGCATCTTGTCTCTATTATATTTAATTTGAAATGATCTGTTTACAGTTAATTTCTGCAAATACTGATGTCAGTATCTTGAGCCCCATGTGTTTGCTAGTGGTATGTGATGCTGAAAATCTTTAAACAGTTGAAGGAAAATGCACATGCACATGTACTTTTACTTTAACAATTGTCCACCATGTTCAATAATATTAAATGCCAGTAGGACAATGTCAGGTATTATTTGGAACATGTACTACAGCACATGTCAGTTGGGCTTCAAAAGGAAAGCAATCTGCATTGTTTTCACTTTAATTCATGGAAATTTTATTGGGAATTTGTAATGTGTATTAAAAAAATAGGGT